>JARHVA010007725.1:0-72500 GCA_037957365.1 Torreya grandis | reverse complement strand
ACTAAGATCAAGCAATACATGTTATAACAATGCATCAAGTACTAACTAAAATTGTATCAATTGTGGGGTTATGATAATTTTATTTTACCCCTTTTGGGATGATTTACAATCAACCTATGTTTCCCTTATGGATCTTAGGTATCACATTTAGGTTTATTTTACATCTTATGACATATTTTTAGTTAACATTAGTTTTCTTATGATTTTTAGGTATCTTTTTACATTAAACTTATTTTGGGATGAGTTCTATTATTATTTCTTGAGCTAGACCTTTTTTATGTTAGTATGGCTTCTCTAGTGATGATTAAGTTATTTTAGTGTTTCTATTTTGTGGGTTTACTTTATGTGATTTTAATTACATTTACATGTACTTACAGGTCCCTGTTTTTCCTTTGTCTCCTATGAATAAAAAATTATCCCTTATTGTAGTAAACTACTATCATATATTCATTATATCACCTTTTCACGTGGATGGATCTTCTATGATCCCCATCTTTCCCTCTCCCTTTACTAAGGCACACTTGAATTAGTTTAAAAATTTGACTCTTTGTTATGGTGTAAGTATAGTATTTGTTGGGCATTGTGGTCTTTAGATTCTCATTTATAGTAGATAGGTTTGGGATCTCTTTTTTTAGTCATCTTTATCACCAATTACTTATTTTTATGAATCTATATGAAGAAGAAAAATATAAAAATACAAAAGAGTTAAAAGATAGAGCATAATAAAAATCAATGTTAAAATTAAAATTATATCTTAAAAGATTGATCACACCAAGACATTATATTTTTGACACATCTCCTATTCTAGTCAGAGCTCAAATTCCAAAATTGGCCTCATGGAAGAGTTGAGTTTCATCAGGGTGTGTTATTCTAGTAGAGTGGGGTAGTGGGTCTTATTACATCATTACTTATCTATTTATTACATTTTAGTGCCACTTAATTTATTTTCTCATAGAAGTACCCAATATTCACACAAGAATGATGACTTTATAAGTTGTTCAAAGGAGTGGGAAACATGTATTAAGAAGGTATGATCCTTTTATTTTTAATGTATATATATTTCATGGGATGATTTATAAACTTTACTTATTATCCTAAGCTTATGCTTTCTAGGTGGGGTAATCTACGTCCTCAGTGTTGATACTTCTTAGCCTTGCCCACTTTATTAGTGTCTTGTCTCCACTAAATATTTATACATAACATTTATGTCACCTTGCATCCTTATATCCACATAAAATATTTATCTATATCCCCTTGATGGATATCACTTTTAGTTGATCATGCACCTCTTCTTTACATTTATGATTTCTATCTATTTGCTTCATATTTGATTTTAGCTTCCATTTTCTAACATTTCTTGGATTTTTACTTTATGAGTTTCATTGTAAGACATTTGGGAATACAAATAAGAATTATTCAAAAATTATCATCACCATTCATATCCACACCATCTCCATCATCATAGTTACATCTCTATATGGTTATGTTGTTTTATATCTTATTTTAATATAGGCACTAAATTTGAGTTCTCACTCATTAAGGTATCTTCATTATTTTAATACATGTTCATGTTTGATTTGAATCCTTTCATATCTTGAATTATATGTAACTTACAATTATTTATATTTCCCCTTATGTTTTATTCAATTTTATTGTACCTATCTTATATTTGATGACATTTTCAAACATTTTTATCACATATCTTGGTTTGACTATCGTTTTCACTTTCTTACATTGGATATATATTTTCAAAATAATTTTTTACATCTTATTATTATCTTTGTTTACATTTTGATGTGATTTATAAATTTTTATTTACAATTTTTTACATATCTCATGTTGTCTTAAGATTTTTATATTATTTACATTTGTTGTTTTACATTCATTTTATTCCTCTTATTTTTCATCTTTTGTTACTATATTTTTAAATCTACTTACTTAAGATATGATTTTTCCTTATTTAATTTTATTTATTTTTTACCATTCATTTGCTCAAATTTTCTAAAAACTAAAAAGCCATACATCATATAAATCACAATTTATTATAACATGATATTAAAATATAGTATGTCATAGAAAATAAATAACACAAAACATTTTTATGTGTAGATAACAAATGAGACATAACTTAGACACACACACACACATGCACACGCACACACACACACACACACACACACACACACACACACACACACACACACACACACACACACACACACACACACACACACACACACACATGATTCTATTAATTTTATACATCATGATACATCATAATAGATGAATGTACAAAATGTAGGCTTTTTAGGCCTATAAATCACCTTCATATCCCTGAGGGTGATGTACCATCCTCACCATGGATGATCTTGAATGAGTAGCCTATAAACTCACTCGTATTAACCTAGTCTAAGACTACGTGCCCTAAACATGTCATTATACATGGGATACCTGAGAATGCAACTCCACCACTCATATTTAAATCATCATATGTGTAGCTAGCTCTATGGATAATGCCTAACACACTACAACTACACCTCATCCCATAAGTAGTGGTACTATCACCTAACTTGGAACCCACTTTTGGTGATGAATATCCCTAATAACTTCGCCAACCAATTTGAACCAAGTAAAATGAGGTCTATACGATGGTGACACAAGATTTTTCATCCTACTAGTGTAATGATCGGGTACCATGACATATGATATATTGTGGTTCTTTGTCTATAATAGAATTTATCATCATTCTACCTTTATCACTACATCTACAAAAGAGAAAATATTTGACATCATAACTAATATATATTAATGTATTTAGTATACTTATGATTAGCACCTAACATGTATATTTATACCTATAGGAAAATAATAGTGATAACATAATTTTTATACCTATTATAGCCCCATCAAATCTATATCTTAGTATATGTCCACTTTCATGGCTCCAAGCTATGGTGAATGATTTTCATCTCCATTGATGGACTACTACATCCTATCAAGCTGACCTTTAGGTCTAACCATATATGGTTTAGCTTGCTTGTAGATCCTCTTAGGGGCTTAATTATCTTTAAGGAGGGCTAATACATATCCATATCTACCATATCCTCCTCACACTTCCCACTAACATTGTCATCATTAAATATCTATTTTACATTGATGAGGTCTCAATACTAGGACTAAAATTGACATGCCTTATCCTCCTATCCCTTATGGCTCCCTAGAATTCCTCATCCAATATGGTGGGACAACCAAAGGTGTAACCTAGTGTAGAAATCTAAATCACCAAAGTACACAATCAATTCTTTCATTATTTATTTCTAGTTATGATATTTTGTATTTTTATATTTCTATCCAAAAGCACCATCCCATAATACACTATTATGACACATGATGAGATTTAAGTGGAGAATATGTATACACCTAATATTTTTCAATTTTATCACTTTAATGATTATTTATCTTAAAGTGGATCATTTATGCATCAATATCCCTAAGTGCATGCCTTTAACGGTTCACCAAGAATGTGATTAGGTCATATTACTTTATGATATATGTTTGCATATTATTTTTTCATACTGTCATTACTATCATTGTGAGTTAATTTTTGTCTTACCTCTCCATATAAAATTTTCCCAAATTTTATATCTTCACCATATATTGTTTTATTTGTCTATATGATACAAACTATTTCATATTTGTCTTTTTTATACCGTATTAGTTGTCCCAATATATTTTTGACTCTGTCTTCTATCATTTTTATTGTATCAGTTTGACCAATACTGCACTATGTTAGCTGACATATTACAAACATATTAGCCTATATGATACCATTGGCCTAGAGTTAAGGGAATTGGATCCACATATATAGGGCTCATAATTCATTCCTAAAACATATATCACATCCATACATTCTATTTTCACAAACATTTTTTTCTCCTAAGTAGTATTTGGAGGAGTTAGAGGTTTATTACCTTATTTTATAGATCTAGTCTTGTAGTGTTTTTAGAGCTAAGAGAGGTTGAAGGAGTAATTAAATAATAATACTTAGGTATTCATCTTACCATTTTAAGTATTCAACCTAAATAAATATTTCAAAGTCTTATTTGAGCCAAAGTGTAATATTGAATCACCAATTAATCCACCCAAAGTAAGTATTTTTATCTTTTCTTATGATCTTATACTAAATAATGTACCATATATATAATGTTTTTTAGGCTTTAAATTATCATATTATGTTGTATAGATCCCCATTTACTTGACCATTACACCTTACATTATTGGAATAATTTTATTGTTATCCCTTACATATATGTAATTAATTACACCAATGTCATGGTTGATAACACTTATGAAATAAATGTGTATAACACGATACTTATTGAGTCTCTTGGATATGATATTGAATACTTGGATAAGAATATTTCATCCAAATAATTATTTGGATCTATTTAGTGGAACATAGGTCTTTCCCTCATATTGTTTTTATAATATACATTAGCCATACTTTGACTCAATACAATTTTATATTAGATAGATCATGGATAAAGTCAATGGATATAACAATTGGTAATAATCATTATTATATTGTAACCAAGGTGAGACTATTTACATTTTAAAACAAGAGAATAAAGGGGAAACTATTTACTCAACTAGTTCTCAAGGAATGATGCCTAATTTTTCTATGACCATAATTGAGGTGCATGATATTGATAATGAAAAATATGTTGAAGACCAAAGGAAATACGAAACACCAATTCTGACATATGGTGTGATTAGTTTTACATATCATATAATAGATACAAAATATGATTGGAATGATGAATCTAAATTAGTAGATCTTAATGATTGTGATGTATATGATAAATGACCTCCAACTATTGGTATGGATCAAATATCACTACAAACATTATCTCAATTAGGAATGACATGACAAATAATGAAGATTTAAGATGAAATATTTTATATGCATGGTTAGTGAAATGATACATATTGTCTACACCTGATATTTTTCACTTTTATAACTTTATTGATGTTTTCTCTTGTAATAACTCATTAACACATCAATATTCCTAGTTTCATGTCTAAAATTATTCACTAAGAATGACGTGGGATTGGATGTTCATACTTTTTGAGAGATGTTTACATATTATTCTATAATACCATCATTATTTTTATTTTTACCTCCTTTAAGTCTATTTTTGTCTTACCTCTCTGTCTATTTTCCATACAGATTTGATATCTTCCCTATATCCTAATGTATTAACTTGGCCAATATAATTTATTTTTTAAGTTATCTTACCTATACTATATTAGCCAACCTGATAAAATTTCAACACTATCTTCTATCATTTTTAACATATCAACCTATTTGATAATGTACCATATTAACCAACATCTTTCAACTATATCAGCTTGGTTTATACTGTTAGCCTAGAGTTTAAGATTTGTTTTTGGTATTTTAATCATGTATATAGGAGGCATATGTATTCATAAAACATATATCACATTCTTAAACTCTACTTAAACTCACATTTTTTCTTTTTAAGTAATATTTGGAGGATTTAGAGGTTTAGAACCTTAGCTTAGATATCTAATTATAGTAGTGTTCTTGACTCTCAATAGGAGAAGTCAAAGGATCCCCTAACTAAGGGTACTTAGGTATTAATATTAAAACTTTGAGTATCAACCTAAAAAATCTATGAGAAAGGCTCACTTGAGCCAAATGGGGAGATTGAGGTGTTGATAGGTCCACCCAAATGTAAATATTTATATCCATATAATCTTTCCTTTACTTAATTATTAGATTATATATTACTTGTTTTATTTATTTTTGGATATTTGTGTGTATCCTTGATTATGACCTTAATTAATATGTCGATATAGATATAGTGTTGTTTAGGCTTGTCATTTTCACCCTTGGTTTCATGTAATCCCATTTGGTTAACCATTGCACCATACCTTATTTACAATCACTTACCTATCATTTAATTTACTTGTATTTGTTATCCTATATTTACTTTACTTATATTTCTTACCCATAATTTAATTTACATGTATCCTTGTAATCATATTTATAATTACTTACCCATCATTGAGCATTAGCTATAGATAAACACTGTGGAGTAGGCATAGTATTTGGAACCCTTTCCTCTTGACATTTGATGTGGGTTCCTCATTTAGTTTAGTGGTTATTTTAGGCACTTACCTAATCATTTAAGTATACACATGCTCTATTGTGATGACCTTATTCTTAACTTAGTCTATTGAGAGAAAGAGGATAGTTATAGGCCATCCTAGCCCATACATACAAAAATGAATTTCCAAATGATTGGATAAATTTTTAGTATGATAATATTTCAAAAAATAAAAAAATACAAAAAAAAATAAAATAAAAATATAAAAAATTATTTATTTATTTTTTAAAATCAAGTCTTGTGTGTAATATGCTTTTCTAGTTACATGACTAATTGGTGTTATTTATCATTTATACATGTTAGAGTATATATCCATTCTACATTCACATGTTTCTTAGTATACATGAGTGGGATGTAGGACAAACATGTTACATATGATACACATACATTGAGATACATGGAATTCCTTAATCGAGGGGCTATATTTTCTCATTGGAACATGCCTACATTAGGGTAATATTAGTAAACTTTACATGATACATATTTATATGATCATTAGATTGATCATATTGAGATACATAGACTAATTATACATGAATTTATTTTTCATACAATTTTTATGTTGTTATATTATATGGATATTATACTTTGCTTTGTTAGATGATGATATAGAATGATTGTATTGATTATCACTGATTTTTCCATGCATGTTGATGTTGTTATATATTATATGTGTGATCATTGAGGATTGTTACATGGTGTGAACACTTATTTTATATTACATTATATGATGATTATCATGTGTTACATTGTGTGTTGTATGTGTACTCGTAGATGTGTGTTACATTTTTAGATATAATGAAGGTGTTATGACTACATTAATGTTGTTTTTCATGTCATTATTTGGTTGTATTAAGGATCCTATAGTACATTTTATGTCTATTTTGTTTGTGTTAAGTTATATTCAAGTTATAATCATTTAATGTCTTAAGTAATTCTAGTATCATGATCATGACATTGTGTGCATATGCATGTGCATATTTAAATGGTTGTTGAGCTTGGTGCCATGATTTATATCACACATTATATTGTGTGAAATGGAAACATTTATATCTTGCATATTATACATGAATTATTAATACAGTGCTTATTACAGCATGCCTAGTTTTTATATGTACTTGATGTGATACTTGTACTTGCATTACCTTGGATTACATGTTTCATATGTGTGTAAGTGATTAAATATTTATATGATGAAATATATTATCATGTTAACACACATGATTTAAATGTTTATAATTTAAAATATATAAAATGATGTGTATAAAATTTATCATTTGTGATGAGTGATTCATAGGATTCATTCCTCATCTCAAAAGGTGGGCATACAATGGACTTGTCCTAGAGATTTATGTTATGATAGTTAATTTTTTTAGATTTTACATCATATTACATGATTTAGAATGCAAAAATTTTAAAATATTGATGCATATGCATGGCATGTGTGGGGAATTATAAATTATTATGAGGGATAATTTATAGATTATATGACATTGTGAAACACAATAGATGGGTTAGATTGAGTACATTTATCAAATTTATCATAATTATTTTATTGGATAGGTTATTAGATTAATCAAATTCTATTAGAACTATTATAATGAGTAGATTGACATAAAAATTATGATGAATTTTATATCACATTGAGGTAAAGATGGATAAGATTTAGGGCATGAATATTTTTCACACAAACATCTTTATATTTTATGATGTGGGTTGATGGTATTATGAAAACACTATGAATATAAAACTTCATTTACATTTGTTGATTCATATTTTTAATTTACATAAGAACCTATTTTGGGGTTCCACCTTTACATACAAATTTATTTTAGGGTTCCACATTTTACATGCAAACCTATTTAGGGTTCCACTAGATGAGTTACGATGATAGTTTGAGAAGTAAAATTAAAGTATATATCACTCATATAACATTTATCAATATCCAATAAGGGTTGTATCATTTATATTCTCAACCCATGGTTTTAATATTGGATACTCATTGGATAATAATAACCCCATGGAATTATCAAAATGAACTCAGAGGATAGATTGGTTTTCATACCCATAGGTGCATTTATTCATTAAATTTTAAATTTCAAATGGTTTAATTATATATGTTATTTCATATCTAATATCATTGGTGGACATTTATTTTGACATGTTTTCTTGTAGGTTTTGCATGTATGAAATTTTATGTTAGGGCATACCTAAAAACAAAAAGTGTGGTTTCACTCTAGTATCATTTTTTCTTTCATCCTTTTAATCTAAAATTTTTAATAGGAGACTAAAATAGGAAATTTTAAACACCTAAATATGGTATTAAACACTTTAAAACATTAGTTTTGACATATATTTGACATACATGACTTGTGTGTATAGATTTGACTCTTAATCACATTCTCTTATATCTATTGATCTATATATGGGCTTGGCCAAACCATTTTTTTATCATTCATACTTAGGATCTACTTAGTTTGTGCCATAGTGATCTATAATCCGGAGAAGACTATTGCCATAATTTATATGACTATTTTCCCTTCCTAGATAGTGTCAACAACACTGATATTTTAGTGGTTATTAATAGTGTTTTTAGATACTATAATATGGTATTATTTAATTGAAAAGTGACAAAATTGACATACATTTAATAGTCATGACTTGTGCACATAAATATGGTCCTAAATCTCCATCTCGATGTATCCTAGTGCTTTATATAGGTCCAAACCTTCCATTATATTGAATTACACACCTACAAGAACCACATTATTTATTTTAAACATGCATGCTATCCTATATAGACATACCCAAATCCTTAACTTAATCCTCATATGAATGAGTTACTACCATTGAATTGGGAAAACATCACTAATTGATATTGACATTTGTCTATCGATAGTGACCCATCCCAACAATGACCAATTTTTAAAATAAATTATTTTTTTAGGGTTGGTCCATGTACATAGAATGTTGATAGAGTGAAAAATTACCCAATATATAAAAATCAAGGTATCACATTATAGGGGACTTATAACTTATCTTGTACACATATATACAATTTTTTACAACTAAAAAACTACCATATTCTCCTCAAATTCAAAACCAATCACTACAAGTAGTAAGAAAAAATTCTAAAGCATAATAAAGTCAAGTAAAAAATTAATTCTAAGGTATCAAATAAAAATAATTAGTTATATTCATATATCAAAGGAGCATAATTTCATAATTACTCTATGTGGAACAAATACATATGGCTTAATTTCCCTTTTTAGAGTATCAAATATGTAGGCAATTATCAATCATCAATGGGGGTGATTTGGGTTAACTCAACCCATTACACTTTCCCATATTTTTTAGGTTTATATCCATCATAATAACACCTAAGGTTTCAATGTGAATGAGAATAATTTCTTGAGTTACACACATCATCAAGGTTTGGCATCATAAATATAGAGCTTTCAAAGATAGGAAAAAATGGCCATGTAGTCACAAAATCCTCTTCCATCACATGCCACTACTAACAACTACATGTTATTATCAAAAGTTAATACTAACCTAATCTAACAAATTAGACCTTGTAGAGACAAAAACATAGTTCCCAAACCATATAATTCATAGGATTGCTTCAGTCTCTTATACATTATCAAAAGTGAATCATAGTCAAATAGTCAATCTAAAAAGTTAAGAACGTAGCCATTTTTTGTAATTAATATATTTAACAAATTTTACTTCTCAAATAATTTAAATATATTTAAACATTTTAAATTCAAATCCATGCATAAATTCTATTATTAGTAATCTATATTCACATACTAGTTTATATCATATTAGGGTTTATAAATCTAAATTAGGGTAAAAAAATCAAATTATAAAAATTTGAGAGGAAAAATAAAGATTTCATAAAAAAGTTTTACAAAAGGAACAATTATAAAAATAACAATTACAAAAGGAATAGTTAAAAAGGAAAGATTAACAAATAAAAAATTATAAAAGGAAGAAATGGAATCAAAGAGGTTACAACAAGAAATATTACAACAATAAAAATTAAAAAAAGGGAATCTACAAAAAGGGAAAAATTTACAAAAATAAATGTTGAAAAAATAAGCACATGTTAATCAATAAAGAATCCTTAAGAAAGGGTTTCATAGGATGGAAGTTCAAAATAAATATATACCCAAAAATTCTATGTCATAATCTTGGTTTTAAAATAATAAATTTAAAATAATCACTCATGTCTAGATCCTTTAATTTTTAGCCCTAACATAGATGACATGAATTGTAACAATGTTGAGATTACATTTTTTTATGAAATCAATGTGTGTAGCGTGAAATTTATTGAATCATTCAAATATGACATTTAAAATTTGAACAAGATTATTAATCCTATGAGATTCAATAGATCTTTTGATTTTTAAATAACACTTGGGCCCAAAACATGTTTCATTATAGTTCACACTAACCTTAATTGTTGTGAGTAGAATAGGGCTACAAAATTCACAGTGTAATTGGTGGACACATATGTGACTCACACTATTAGTCTTTTATCTATTTTTTGATGTACTCAAATTTTGAAATAATATCAATAGTTTACAAAATATGAAGAGTATTTACTTTGGATGTAGTGAAAGGTTGGAATATGAAGCAATAATGCTTTGTAAAAATTCTTTAAATTAAAACTCAATTATATTTTGAAATGGTCCTAATGTGATTGATATTAATATATAGTTCTGAAATGGTTTTCCCTATATGTCTTTTATGGTTATTTTATGCATAGTGATTGCCATATTTTCTAAATCTATTAATTAGTTAGATTCTACCAAATGTTCTCTAACTCAAGAGTCTACAATTTCTATGGCTCTATATCTATTTTAGTTAATAAATTAATAAGTTCAATCTAAATTGTAGCCTATTGTATACTTTTTTCATTTATCACACAACTATCCCTAAATTATCATGTTATATTGGGTTTTCTAAGAACATTTGCTGATAATGAGGTGGTGAGCATGGATTTTGTATTTGAAGAATTTTGAGATGGATACTAGGGCAAAGAGATTTTGAGAGATGGATATATGAAATAATTCACAAATTTTTAGAAGAATAAACAAAAAGAATCAGGAAGACTATGAAATAAGTTATTTAGGAGCATATATATGGAAAATTTTATGAAATCTTTTGGTGCAAATTGCCTGGATTATTAGATGTATGGTTATCTAGATTGGAGTATTACTATTTTTAGCCAAGAAGGATAAAAATTATAGTCTAGATGGAAGAAAAGTCAGACATCCTATGAACTTTAGATACTTATATATATATATATGTGTGTATGTATATATATATATATGTATATATATATATATATATATATGTATATATGTATATATATATATGTATATATGTATATATATATATATATGTATATATGTATATATGTATATATATATATATATGTATGTATGTATATATATATGTATATATATATATGTATATATATATATATATGTATATATATATATGTATGTATGTATATATATATATATGTATATATATATATATGTATATATATATATATATAGATATATATATATATATATGTATATATATATATGTATATATATATATATATATGTATATATATGTATATATATGTATATATATATATATATATATATATATATATATATATATAATTAGACCAAAACACATTGATGGTTACATAAATTGATTTTTTATACAAGGATACCTAGTTTTTGAAGCTGTATAAGTCTTGTTTGTGAGAATAATCTAAGGAAAGTTCCTTTAGTGACTACCTACATTCATCAATATGTTAGTTGTTGAAAATTACATGGTACCTACCCATACCAAAATGGAATAATCACTCCAATAAAAATGGGGGTGCATGCAAGGAAAGATACCTTTTGGACCTATGAATGAATATTATCTAGAGGAAGTTATGCATAATCATATAATTATCATAAGTTCAATGTCATAGGTAGAATAATTTGAAGACACAGATCATTCATTTCAAGAGTAATCATCCCCTAAGCCCATTTTATCCTAAGATAAGATAAAATAAACTTTAGAGGATGTGACATGTATGAATTGGTTTGAATTATTTATAGATAAATTTGGTAAAGTAAGCACATAAAATATGAAATAAATATACAAGAAGAGGTTAGAAGAGGGTGGGTTATCTTTCAAAACTATTTTTAAGACACCTATAAGAATTAGTTAAAATAATCCCATTGTTTTATTCTTTTTGGGAATTAGGTGTTTAATTCCTTAGTAAATAAAGGTCTGAGTAAATGTAAATTAGTAAATAAATGTTTCTCAAGTAGCCTACTAATTTTTAGATACACATTTTGCCTTTTTATAAATATAGTAATAGGTGAGATAAATTAAAACTTAGCTTACTCTAGGCTGAAACAGATGATGTAGGGTCTACAAATGGCTATGTAGGGATGGCAGACTATCATAAATAGGACCCAAAACTCTATTTCTAGATTGGACATGAGTGCCAAACTCAGGACACCCTACTACTTGGCATTATAGTCTACTTTCTAGCACTATTGTCCACTTTTGGTGTTATTGTCCTAGTGGTCTATCTTTTTGGGTTCTATTTGGTAGGCCTATGACACCCTGGCAGTGAAATATTAAAGCCTGATTCTATACTAAGCTCATTATGTGTCTAATTAAATATTCAAAATCCTTAGGATCTCTTGGTACTTAAACTCAAGTAAAAAACTTGGGAAAGAGATAAGGGGTTAGTTTGTAAAGGATACACTTGGTGCACTTCACACCCTATGTATGGGCACACTACCTACATACCAATACTCTAAAGAGGGATCAAGCCAATGTATTTCTCCCATTTGAAGTGCTTGGTGAAATAATGTGATGTATGCAACTAGATGTGAAACTAGAATTCACTTTGGAGGACTAAAGACTAGTATGAGTGATTGAATAGGCTTGAATTGGTCTTGGAAGGCTATATGTACATATTAGTGAAGAGTGATTGAGTGTACTTATTTGTGTTCTTGCTTATTTCCTATGAATGAGTTCCAAAAAGTTATAAATTGACATTGAATGGATTTTTATAGGAAAATTTATGATCATGGGATAGATGAACTTACATTAGGTTGATAGGGGAAAAGATAAGGAATCAAGAAAATCTAACCATTTGAGGCTAAAGTGAACTTGGACAATAATATCAAAAATAAGACACCCATAACTTGTGGTGCTCCTATCTAATTTGGGTGGTATTGTCCTAGGAGTATGAGACCTAGGGGGATGGATCCAAGTCTGAGAGTGTTACCTAGGTCTCAAAAAACTAAGTCTGATAAGTTATAGGTGACTAGAAATTAGTGAAAGTCTAGCCGAGAAGGGTTAAGTGAGTAAGAAAGAGGACATATAAGTTGGGTGCTATTATCCATGCCTAATTCATCAAATTTCACAAATTGTATGATTAAATTTTCCCCTCATTTATTATAGTGATGTAGCAAAGAAAAATACTAGGATAAAGGAAAATTAGAAAGTATACCTGAACTTACTTGTAAGGGAAAAATCATGAAGCTATGTGATGTTGGATGTACATAGAGAGCATGTTGTGATGTGTGAATCTAAAAATAAAAACATGAAGTAGATAAATTATTAATATATATGTTATATTTAAAATAATAACATACAAAAATTGAGTAAAGGAAAAGAGAGGAATGAATACACATCACTAAGTACGTAAACCAATACAAAATTTGTTGTGGTGTTGGATTATGTTAAGTATGTGCTGAATTAAGAGTAATATCATGAATAGAGATGAGTGATACATTCCTTATAAATATGGCTCAAGAATGCAAAGGATGTCCCTTTAGTTCTATCATCACCAACTAAGTGAAGTTAACAAATCATGTGTGTGTTAATCAATGTCTAGACTGTATATCCAATCCCTCTAAATAGGTGGCTCAAAAATACAAAGGATGGCCGTTTGGCTCCATCATTACCCCATGAAGTGAAAATATGAAGTGGTACCAATATAAAATAGGTGTCATATGAGATGGATCATGGAGCCCATGAATGTGCTATAAATTTGACATTGTGGCGTGGATAGCCAAATGTGTGATGGAAATTAGGCCACTCTTAGCCATTTTGAAAGATGGAAATTAGGCTTGTATGAAAGCCACTCCAAAATTGATATACTAGGGTTATAAGAAAGCCAACTTAGGAAATAATTTACTCAAAAATATAAACATGTATGAAATTTTAACTTGAATGTGATGCCAACCACCTGTAGATGAAGTAAGGCATGTAACTACTACGAATGCCTAGAATAAACTAAACTCAAAATTAAAAAAAGATCAATGTGCCATGCACATTTACCCTAATTACTAATGTATATAACATGTATTCTAATCTATATGTTATGCTAACCACCCAATCTAAACTAAAGGTGATAATGATCATGTCATTCATGATAACCCCTATATATGAGAAAACTATGCTAAAACTACTAAATTTGAAGGATCTAGAAGTGCAAAAACTATCCTTAAACTAAAATTTTTTCTTGTTTTTGGAAACCCTGAGTGTTTTTATATCTAGACAAGAGCACAAAATTATGAACACCCCTATTTTTAGTTCTACTATCCAATTTTGTTTCTACTATCCATTTTTAGTAGTACTATCTAGTGTGAAAATTGACTACTGATCTGAGACTGTTTCTATTTTATACTGTGATTTGACCAGTTTGAACTTTGGATTCTATGATAACTATTTTGAATGTTGTTATTTTGATTGCTAGGAGGTTTTATCTCTATCACAAAACCCGTATTTGATGCCCCCTCTTCTAAGGGTAAGAATGATAAACCTATAATGATTGTCCTCAGAAGAAAAGAGTCCTACAATTATGTTAATATATATATATATATATATATATATATATATATATATATATATATATATATATATATGATATAGCATTTGATATATGAAAATATGTTTCAAGATATAGCAGTGTCTATATCGATATATTGTTAGATAAATATGGGCATGCCTAAATAGATATAACAATGTGAAAGCATGTGCAAATTACTCAACTAGAAATGTTACATATTAGTTGTTGGTTGTTAGTTGTTAGTTAGAGGGATGGAGCATGATGTCCATTATTGCATCCAATAAATTAAGGGAAATACATGATTGAGATAATGAAATTGCAAACATTGAAGACAAAATCAAGTAAATAAACATACAAATCAAGATATATATATATATATATATATATATATATATATATATATATATATATATATATATATATATATATATTCATACAAGGGTAGCCAAGGGGCAAAGCAAGCAAAGGATATGGGCACATGTCACTCAAATTGGAAAGCAAGCATACAAGGCATGTTCAAATGCCACATACACATACAAGTGAACAAGAAAAGTTGGTGTAAGGTCCATAGGCACATAGAAGAGTAAAAGAAAAGGACATTGGTAGATGTCCTAAGGCACACACATGAATAAAAGCAAAAGACATTGGCAGATGTCCTAAGGCACAAATAGAAGACAATTAGGAACTATAAATGCAATCACACAAGCTATTATAAGCAAGGAATGAAATAAAGATACGAACTAAAGGATACAAAAACATCTAACTAATCAAAGAAAATGTAAAATTATGAAAAACATGTGTATTATAAGTCTAGGTAAATGCTAAGATATACACATGTTCTAGATACTAGTGAAATGTTGATTTAGTAATCTTTGTAATCTAGTAATGAATGTGCATTAGTATGATAACTTAGAGTGTGTAGTGCAGGAATGACATAACCTAGATTGTGTAGTCATGTAGAAGATGACCCTAGTGGGTGTGTATATTAATGTATGTCTAGAATGTAAAAGTAGTAAGGCCCCCTCAATGGGTAAAATGAAGTAATCAAATAGCTGGATGTCACTACACACACTCCAAGAAGATCAAGTGAAGCATGGTAATGTAGATAAATCAAAATACAATAGTAGGAAACAAAAATGTAAGTCCTAGCATGATAGTAATAATGTAAACATGGATGATTCATATAATCAAAAATGTTTATGGTGTTTTTTGTTTTTGTAATTTTGTGAATATTTTTTATATTTTGAAGTGTTATATTATTTTTGTATTTTTGAAAATATTTGAACTATGTACAATCAATGTTGAAAACAAATGATTCTAACTAATGAGTCTTACATGAGACCCCCTAACATGGTGTCCTATATTGAATAATGGAATAGTGCATGATTGTGAAGCATGATTAAATATCTTAGAATATGACTTTGTATATTTGCATTCATCATTGATATCTTGATAATCATAATAATCTATATTGTTTCACTCACCATTATCATCTTGATTTTAAACCAATGGAATGATAGTGTTGATTGTTGTTGTATCTGGATCATTTCCTTTAATAAATTATGTCTATGAATTATTTTACTTAGTATATTCAATAAATCCCAAACCCTGGTGACAAAAATTATCATCTGCTAGAATAGGAGTAGTAATGTCTTGATCATACTTGTCTAACCCTTGACCTTGATAATCAAACTATTGTAGATATCTTTCACCAAACCCATATTGCTTTGAAATTTGAGCCTCATTTTGGAGAGGTAGATTTTCATATTTTTCATGCTTGACTTGTGTTTTTGGTACAATTTTTTGCTTTGATTTTGCATATTAATCCTTTTATTATTTTGAGTTCTGCTTTGGTAACCACTTTGGTACTATTTATGAATTATACCCTTTATGAATGTGCTCCTATGTTTTTGTGTATTTCTTGACTAATTTACCTTGTATAAGGTCCTCATTAACAATTATCTATTGTGTATGCCTTTTTAATGCTAAACATGTATCTATGTGATGCCTATGCATTTTATGATATGCACAATAATATCTAGATCTTCTCACTAGATGTAGAGGAGGTAGTTTGATCAAGTTAGATTTAATCATTTCCCTTAGTATCTCACTTAAACTCTTATTTTATCTTTGAATGATTTCTGAATCACTAGTTTTAGAGTTATTTTGTTGTTTTTTGTTTTTTTTATGTGTAAAATTACTTGCACTCAATTGACTAGGTGAAGATGCATATAGACACCAGGGTGTCTTTGAAACTTTTATATTGTAATCTGATTTTCCAATGTTGTGATAATTTTGTGTAATAGTTGATTCTATATTTATAAATCTAAAAATAGCTTGTTTATACTGGTGATTTGATTCCTTAGAGTCTCACAAGTGCAAACCTTAGTTGCTTCCGAGTGAACATATAAGCACATATGTTGAAGAGGGTTTGAAGTAGTTATTGGTGGAATGCATGAATTAAGAACAATAGTAGAGGTTGCTTCACCTTTTTAAGGGGTGATAACATGGACATAGTAAGATGGAAAGTAGCTATCACCCTCTTGAGGGAGAGGAGAATAAGGGATTTCTTTCCTCTACATAAGATATAACATTGAAACAAGAGTAACCAAAGAAACATATATATCTAGCTAGAAACTATGCACATAGGATAAAATACATGTAAGTGGAGTTATATATTATATAATAATATGATTATAAAGAACATTACACATGAAATATAGTAAATAAGGAATAGCAAGCATGAATATATGCATGTATGCATAAGAAGCTATGACATGTTCTATGACATTTATAATGTGTTTAGTATGATAAAATTATATATTTTTACCTATGAGAGATAGAGAGAAAAGGGTAGAGAGCATGTATTTGTGAAATAATTCATAAACATATTTAACATTTAGTATAACATTTGTAATGTGTTTAGCATGATAATCTTGAAATTTTTTCCATATGAGAGATAGAGAATATGCAAAAGAAATATTGAAATCTTGTGCAAGTTTAGTAATGAATTTTGTAATATCATCCCTTATTATGAAACATAAGCATGAAATTAAAAGGATGAATATTTTTACTAACATATGGTAGACTTCATCATTCATGTACATGATAGGGCCCATTATGGTTTCCTTATTATTTGCAAGAAATGTAAGTAAAGTTTGTAAATAAATGAGCATCATTTTTGTAATTTGACTATGGATGTAAGGTGATACCTCAACAAAAAAAAATGAGTTAGTACATGAAATTAGGTATTTTTAAAAATAATATGAACTTTTTGAATTTTAAATTAATTTTTTGAGTTAGGTTTTCAACTAAAAATGCAAAAAATGATTGGAAAAAACTTGGAAAAAATAATTGGGAACTAGTTGATGTAACTAGGGTTTGAAAAGATTTTTTTTCAAAATTAGTATTATAATTTGAAATATTTTTTAGGAATTTTTATAATTTACCTTAAAAAATTTATTAAAAAACTGAAAATATTTCTAAAATTAGCAATATATGTTTCCTAGTGGCTTGAAATTATTTGTATGCAAATAGGACCTAGTATGTGAAAACTAGGGTTTGAAAAGATTTTTTCTCTAAATTAGTATACTAATTTTGAAAATTTATTTTAATTTGTATAATTTAGGTTCAAAAATATAGGAAAAATTTAAAAATATTTATAAAATTAGCAATATATTTTTTCTAGTGGTTTGAAAGTGTTTGTATGCAAATAGGACCTAGTATGTGCAAACTAGGGTTTGAGTGAATTTATTGAAAATATTTAAATTAATTTGTATTTTTTTATTTTAAATTTATGAAACAAAAATAAAATATTTAAAAAAACCAAAAATAATTATCCCTAGGGTTTCTAGGGTTTTTGTGCAAAATTTTGAAGTAAGTTAGGTTCACCAAATGCTTTATTATTTTTGGGAATTATGTTTAATTCCTAACCAAATAAAGGTTTGACTAAATGTAAATCTGTAAATAAATGTGTCTCAATTAGGCTACTGATTTGTGTAGACAGATATGTATTTTTACTTTTTTTAAATATAGAAATAGATGAGAAAAATTAAAACTTAGCTTATTCTAGGCTGAAATAGATGATGCAAGGTTTAGAAATGGCTATGCAGAGATGGTAGACTATTGTAAACATGACCCAAAACTCTATTTATAGATTGGAAAAGATCACCAAACTTAGGATACCCTACTACTTGGTGTTATAGTCCACTTTTCAGCACTATTGTACACTTTTGATGTTGTTGTCCACTTATGGCATTATTGTCCTAGTGGTCTGGCATTTCTATGTTTTGTTCAATAGGCCTGTGACAACTTGACAATGAAATATCAAATCTTGAGTCTGTGTGGAGCTCATTATGTGTCTAATTCAATATTTAAAATCCTTAGGAGATCATGACACTTGAAATTGAGTATCAAACTTGGGAAATAGAGAAGGGGTTAGTGTGTAAAGGATATATTGGATGCACTTCACACCCCATGTGTGGGCATGATACCTACATATGAATACTCTGAAGAGGGATAAAGCTAATGTAGTTATCCCATTTGAAGTGCTTGGTACAATTATGTGATGTGTGCAACTAGATGTGAAACTAGAACACACTTTGGATGACTAGAGATAGGTGTGAGTTCTTGAATAGGCTTGAATTGGTCTTAGCTTGATGTATGGAGAGAATAAGGAAGAGTGATTGAGTGTTCTTTCTTGTATGCTTGATTATTTCATTTGAATGAGTTCCAAAAACTTCTAAATGGACATTGAATGGCCTTTTATATAAAAATTGATGATCATGGGTTAGGTGAGCTTGCATTAGGTTGATAGGGGAAAAGATAAGGAATCAAGAAAATTTGATCGTTTAAGGCTAAAGTGAACTTAGACAATAGCACCAGAAATAGGACACCGATAAATTTTGGTACTCCTATCCAAGTTTGGTGATATTTTCCTAAGAGGGTAAGACTTGGGGGATAGATCTAGGTCTGAGAGTATTTCCTGAGTCTCAAAAATCTAAGTCTGGGAAGCTATGGGTGACTGGGTATCAGTGAAATTCTAGTCGAGAAGGGTTGAATGAGCAATAAAGAGGACCTATAGGTTGGGTGGTATTAGCCATGACTAAGTTATCCAATTTTTAATTTTATATGATTACACCCATAATATCATTTACAAGTTTACCACAAATTGGCATCAAATGTACCAATGTTTATTTATTTAGCTCTAATAAATGTGTATTATGACCCTAGACAATATTTATTAACCTATGATATGAAGTGGCAAGTTAAGGGAGCGACTAATAAAGATGCAAAGAAATGAAAAAACATAGGATCCTTAACAAGTCAATCTTTGGAGTTCATTTATAAAATGGATGTTAATTCCCTAAGTCTTCAATAAGTTAAGGACTAGTTAATCACAAAATTCAAGATAAAGTGTTCAAGTCAGAGCATTTAAGATCTTAAGGAGATTCAGTAGTGAAGTAGAGAATTGCTATGGGAATACAATAATAGATTTTTAGATGTAATGAAAAATATTAATTTTACCATGGAAGACAAAAATAAGTTTGTTTTTTTTGTGAAAGGGTTGTGATCAAGGATTATATTTATAATTTCCTAGTCATAGTTTCTAACTAAGACTTATGCTCGAGTAGTTACACTCTGGGTAAAAAAAATTGAATATTATGGAGATTCTCCATTAGTTAGCTATAAAATATATTTTTTAAGGAGATGGATGAGCTTCTAATAAAAATAATCCCAATTTAGGTCTCTAACATATGGAGTGTGGTAATTAAGGACATCATAGGAATGATTTTCCTAAATTGAACTAAATTTTCTGACATATGTAGAATAGTAGTACATGAAACATCAAAGTGTTATTTAATAAAATAATACATTAAATAAATAAAGATATTATAATGTAATTTTTTTAAGCTAACTGATCATGATGAGAAGAGATGACATGATCTATAGGAACTAAAAGAATATATCACTAATAATGTATTCCCTATCATAACATAGTAGATACCTATTATGAAGTAGGGAATTCTAGACCTAGAGGTTGAAATGGCTAGTGTGACACAAGGTGGTACTTGGTGGATGCCTTTGTCACCACAATATCAACCTAAAGGTATGTATATATGGATATCATTATCTCCATAGTGTCTCTATCAATCCTCATGAAACACTATGATTCCTAAACCCTATCAATAAAGTTGGGATCCATCATCACCTTAATGACAATATTACATTTATGATGCTTAAAAACAATAATTAAGAGGATTTGAGAGGCACCAACTGCAATGTTAGGGTTTTAAATAAAATAAATATGGATACAAGTGAGGATAAAATGTTGGATACTAGGGAGGTCAATGTAATGACAACTGATAAGCTTGCCAGCTAATTTAGTGTTTTATGTGCAATGAATATAATCACTTCTAAAAAATTTTCTTGACTAGTAATCAAAGACAAATGTACTATGTATATTATAGTGTTGTAAAACAATAACATACTATTGATAATTTGGCCTCCCAAACAAAATATTAACCCATATAGTTAAAAACATTATCATAGGTCCCTCCAAGAGTAATGAGGCTTATTACAACTTGTCATGATCTTTAAATGGTCTTTAAATCCTTCTATCATTGTTTAAGGTTTCACTATATGTACCATTGGTTGTTTAAATAGATCATCATGTGACAGTATCTTGTGAGTCATTAGGTGAT
This sequence comes from Torreya grandis, assembly GCA_037957365.1. NCBI lineage: Eukaryota > Viridiplantae > Streptophyta > Pinopsida > Cupressales > Taxaceae > Torreya > Torreya grandis. The sequence continues at coordinate 50,724 of JARHVA010007725.1, read as the reverse complement.
GTATTAGGTCTTTATAGATTATCTTATGTTGAGTGAAAGGGTGTTAAGTACCTTTTGAAGACTAAAACTTGGGATATACTTTGTTTGAAAAAGTTAAGATATTTGGATAAATTAAGGTTTCTTGTGCTCATTACATATATACTTTTATGAGCCACTTCTTGTAGGGAAGACTTCGTTATCAAAATGCAGGGAGTGTCCAAGTAATTTTTTAGTCTTGACATGAGGTATAATGATGTATCCAAGGTCATATTCTATAGTCTGTTGGTGAAGCATGTTTCAAGCTCCAATTAGCCCATAAGTGCATAAAATTTATCTTAAATATATCATATAAGTATACCTCTTATAAACCTTTGAAGGTGATAAGTTTTACATGTCACAATGAGTTAGGAATTTTCAAGGGTCATCTCAAGTTATGACAAGGTGATTTTATTTGTAAAAAGAGGTCTTGTTGGCAAATTTTTGCCCACATTTGAGGTTATTACATGGATAAATTAATCAATAAATCAAAGGCTTAGAAATGAGTCCAAAAATTCAAAATAGAAGGGTCCAAGTAGGTTCTCATATGTTTCAATCATTTGGAGCATGGACTAAGTTTCATCATCTAATAAAATCCATCAGAACCTTGGAAGAATGATCAAAATATGAGTTGTGCAAGTTAAAAATTGAGCCATCACCAAGACATCTTCCTAACATGGATATACCAATGTACTTGCACATTTTATAAATATGCTCAATAAGCCCCAAAAAACTAATTGATCATGCACAATATAATTCTACATTCTAGGATCATTTTATAAAATTTTCATGCTTATGCAAGATTTTTGGATCGAGTTATAAGCTCCTAAAGTTGGAATTTCATCATAAGATGTTCATGCTAACATCAAGTTTAAGATCAAGCAAAAAAAATCCTTTCAATCTTAAATTTTATGGTTATGTGAACATCAATCATGGTCTCACAAACATAATTTAAAGAGAGCATAGATGCCAATTTGAATCTTATGAAGTAGTCATTAGATTTCAAATAATGGGTCCTAGTTGATATAATGGTCCTCACTTAATCATACATCTTGATCCAATGGTCTAAGATGAGTCAAAAGGTCAAGGGGATATAGATATTGACACATGGCATAAGAATGAAATTTGGTAGACTGATAGTGAATACTAATAATCAATGTAGATTTGACATAAGACATAAGCTTGGACATAGTTGTCAAGTCAAGGGAAATATCAATGACTCTCACTCAATGATATAGATTAAGATAAATAGTGTGTGGATGGGTCACTATGTCAAAAAGATAAGCCATAAATCTATGGAAAATTAAAAAAAAGGTGAGATTAGGACTTTTGATGGAGGTTAAGGAGCCATTTTCAATTGAGGTAAACTTGTCTTGCAGGGTCATCATTATGCCATTAGAGTTTCATTAAAGGGACACATTGATGCAACTAAGATAATAAATAATATATGGGACTACCATTAAGTTTATATATGGATCTATAGTTCATAAATTTATATCAAGCATAGTTATTTTTGCAACAATGTTTAACATTTTAAGGAAGGATTCATGTATGTAATGAACTTTTGGTTCCTACAAAGACAGATTGGTCATTTTAGACCTATTTAGATCTAGAAAAGAGGCTATGCAGTCTATAGGTATGCATTCATATAAAGGCTATAGGAAAACCAATAACCTTAGATTGGTTTTTCGTCTATAGATGAACCTATGATCTAAATATGAAGATGGAGCATATTTTTTAATGAAAAGGGGCCTATCATCAAAAAATTAGGTGATAACTACCATCTATGGCATGGCACTATCAATATCAAGATTTGAGGATTTGATCCTCATGAACACATCAAGTGGACTTAGGGTCCTAAGCTGGTGAATTGGTGGTTGGATAAGTATTTAAGACCATTGATTCTACTCAAATAGACGTTATCATCATGTAGAACCAACCTTTGTCTCTAGTAGGATATCTCAACTAATGAGAGGAGCTTGGGGACTATTGGGACAAAAGGAAATATGTTTGTTGATCAAAGCACACATATAGAAAGTAATAAATGAGATGCCACCTCAATTCTTAATCTTAAGGACTCTTTCTTGACTCTCTAATGCATTTTTCCATCTCTCTTCTCCCCTTCTATATTATCCCATTCTCTTCTCCTTTGAAAAGTCTCTCATATTTTAGACTTTTTCATATTTATAGAAGATAAGGAACTCTTTAAGATATTAAAAAGTATTCTCAGTTTGATTAGGCTTGACCCTACCAAGAATTTGTAAGAAGTACCTCTTGATACAATATAAGACTTTCTTTGCCTATCTCTTACCATGAGTCTATGTTTGGTGAGTTTTTCATGATGGCATTGTGTGAAGGAGAGTCTTCCTCATCCATTATACTCCTTTATTACCTTGTTTAGGTAGTTTTTATTGCTACTTGTAGGTCTCGATTAATGTTATGCTCTGAACCTCTTCTATAAAATACTTATGAAATTAGCTTGATATTGACATTGTGTGAGCTAGTATTGTCTTATACTAATCTAGTGTGGGTTCAAGATTATAGGAGTTTCCCTTTTAAATTTGGTGCATCACCTGGTTAAATTTTTTAGGAACCCTTATCCTCTTTTTGACCCTTTTTCCTGTGGAGCATTATTTTAGCATTATTTTTAAGTGAACATCAAAGAGGAATTTAGCATAATATAGAGGTTCAAACCCAAAATAGGTTACCCAAAGCCTGGGGTTGTCTCAATATTGTGACTTAATGGGAGAGAGCCTAAATAATCCTCTATAATGGTACACATTAATCTTAGAACAACATCTAGCATGCCTGATGGGACTAAGGTCCAAATCAGTGGATGGATTTCTAGTGTTGTTCTTATACAAATTAGCTTTTGGAGGCATTCTAAAAACATCAATAGTGACTCTGAGCATCTATCAACTAGTTAAGAAGCCTAATTAAGTGCACAATCATCATAATATGGTATGTATAATCAATCATATTTTAATCAATATGCTTATCCTCTACCTCAACACCACACTTATTAGGAAAATAATGTTTATGTGTTCCCCCAAAGTGGCCCTCAAACAACCTATCAGCTCTATCATGGTGATTTCCCTCCTTCCACCCCTACATATAACCAAAGTGAACCTCCCTTACATTCAAATTAGTCCTTTATTTTCCCTTGTCAAGACCAGGCTTACCCTGTTACATCCTTGTCAAGAGTCAAGAAAGCATTATCAATTTATATTGAGTTGATAAGGGAGATTAGTAAGGGTTTGGAGTTTTCTCCTATTATCCCTATCCATGTTCTACAAAAATTAAGGATGATTATTTAGTTAGTGAAGAACATATGGTTGGTTTGTGAATGTGAACAATGGTCATATTAAAGGAATGATGACATATAGATGATAAGAAACATGGTCCAAAATGTAGAAAGTATGTTAATATCTTATGAAGACAAGTAGGATAATTTGGACTAACCTTATGTTCCCTCTCCCTCTAATATCCTCAATCTTAACCTTCAAGAGTCCCTGGATAACCCCTAGTCAATATTGTGAAAGTTCATCCTTGTCAAAACTTAGAGAGGAAATATTGGACCAAGGAAGAACAATCATGAAGATCAATGAGGGGGTCAATCTTGGATAAGAATTCTCTATTCATGTCATGGAGGGAATAAGGATATTATTGTAAGATTGTTTAAACATATGGGCATCCATTGAAGAAAATGACTACCCACATATTGATAAACAGGAGATAAAAAGTGTGGGTATTGTCCATTGAAGAAGTGTCTGAATAATGGGAAAAGGAGTATGTCAAGCCTAAGCCAATTAGTTTTCCTTCTTTTACCCCTATTCCAATTCTCAATTAGGAGAATGAAGATACTCCATATTTCATCCTCTCTTGTGACCCTAACTATTTCATACCCTCTTTTATGAAACCATCATCTCCCACACCCATTTAGGAAAAGGAGAAGGTGGCCAAGTCTTACACATTCCTCTCATGTAAATCAGTTAAAGAAGGCACAAAGAGGGAAAGGGAGGTGATATAAAAACTAGTCCTTGTTGAAGAAGGGTTAGTTGTGAAAGAAATGAATCAAACATCCATAGCTCAAATTAATGATCTTGGTACATAAGAGTTTTAAGGCTCTCTCTCCTCAGTTCAAGATCCACCTAAAATAGCCATTCAAAGTACATAGCTGGAAGGATACCCTCCTAAGTTGAAAATATGGTGAACTTCTTCACCCTCCCACCATCTCCCTCTTAGATAAGGAGCCTATTCTACAAAGGATAGAGGAGGAACTTGTAGTCAAAGGTGAGCCTAATGTGGACAATGCAAGTGTATATGATGAAAAAATCATGATGAGAAGTCCACTTCATCCAAAAGGGGAAAATTCAAGTTTGGACTAGCCCTCTTGGCATGGCTTTGACACAAATGAATCAGATATTAATGAGGTCAACCCTCAAGATGAAAAAAGGGAAGATTTTGAGTAGACCATGAAAGGTCCATTCTATATAGATAATAAGAGGACTAAGGATAGGTGTCTGAGGTGGGTACTCTTCAAGATGAGATGAAAAATGAAGATAGCCTTGATATGTTTAAGATATATGAAAGAAAATTAGATCTTGAGAAAAATAGGTGTGATACTATAGACATTGGATGGTCAAATCAACCCTCACTTACAGTTGAAAAACAAGATGAAATATTGAGTGATTTTGATGAAGGATAAATCCCAAGTGCTCAAGTGATTAAATTTGATGAACATACCAATAAAGAGCTTGAAGAGTTCTGGTAGTAGTTTAATGCCATAACCAAAGAATTTAAAGACGTTAAGGGACATGTCCTTCTTATATAAATCCATGAACATGATACTATAAGAAAGATCATTCCTAATTTACATAAAGATAAGGTAGAAGAACATGGTATTTTTGAACCACCAATTGAACCAAATGTAGTTGCTCCCAAGAGCCCAATAGAAGTCTTCATACAAGGTTTTCTCAAGAGTGATGAGCAACAATAGGCAAATGTTCCCATAGTCCAACATGAACCAATCTTGGAAGAATTAGACCAATATGTCTACATTAGACACATGTTAATTCCATTTTATCTATTGGGGAGCACATAAATAGTATTGGCCATCAATCTACTTGGTCCACCAATTTTAACAACTCCAAAGCAAGGCATTTTTTAGCTTGATTTATTACAAGTAAATAATAATCAAAGTTTTACATTTGACCTAGGTGGAAAATGCCTATGAACTATAACCCTATATATATTAAAGTATGTTCATGTTTTTCTCTAAGTGTCCTTGTGCACATTTGTTTAGTAGGTTATTTTCCCTTTCAATAAGTGCCTTGGGTAATCTATCTTATTTCATTCTCCTTTTTGGTCCTTGTTTTGTTTTAAAAGAGGTTAGATTAAGACTAATAACTAGCGTTAGGTCCAAGTAAAATGTGTTGGATAAAAATAGAGACTCCAATCCTAATAGACTAGACAAAACACCATGTTTTGGGTTCTCTTGCATAGACAAGCATGCAACCCCTATGAGTCACCAAATATGGTGGCCATTTTTCGCCCAATTATGAGGTTATTTCATGGTTCAATGAATAAATAGATCAAAGGTTTAGAAATGAGTCCAAAAATGCAAAATGGAGGGATCCAAGTAGGTTCTCATATGTTTCAAGCATTTGGAACATGGACCAAGTTGTATAAATCTCATAAAATTCATCATAACCTCAAAATAATGATCAAAAGATGATTTATCCAAGTCTAAGAGTCAGGATATCACCAAGATGTATTCTTGACATGAATAGACCAACATACTTACATGTTTTATAAATATGCTTAGGAAGCCCCCATGAAGTAGTGGATCATGAGCAATTATAGTTCTACATGCTAGGATCATTCTTTGAAATTTTCATGCCCACATGAGATACTAGCTCAAGTTATAAGCTTCTAAAGCTAGACTTACAACATAAGACATTTTTGCTAATGTTAAGTTTAAACTCAAGAAAAAAAATCCTTTCAAGATTAAATTTAATAGTTACATAAACATTAATGATGGTCATGTGAATGTTATTTGATGGGAGTGAGGGCATAAATTTTAAGCTCATCAAGTAGCTATTGAATTTCAAATAGTGGGTCCCAGTTGATATAACAATCTTCATTCGATTGTACGTCCTAATTTAATAGTGTGTGATGAGTTAAAAGGTTAAGGGGCTCTAGAGATTGACACATGGGGTAAGTGTAGAATCTAGTAGTTTAACAGTGAATCCTAATAATCAATTCACATTTTTCATGTGGTATAATCTTAGACATAGTTTATAAGTCAAGGTAAATATCAATGGTTGTCACTCGATCATATAGATCAAGATCAATGGTGCATGAATGTGTTAAAATGTCAATAAGTTTAGCTATAAATTGATGGCCAATTAAAATAAATGTGAGTCCCTAACTTTTGATGGAGGTTGAGGAGCCATTTTTGACCAAGTTAAACCAATATTTTAGGTTCATCATTCTAAAATTAGAGTTTGGATAAACATCATTAAATGGACGTACTTATATAACCAAGATGATAAAGAATATATGGGACCACCATTAAGACTAGATACGGAACTTTGGTTCATAAATTTGTATCAAGTAGATTTATTTATATAACAATGTTTAGCATTTTAAGAAGTATCTTTATATGTAATGAAATTTTACTTCCCATAGAGATAGATTAGTCATTTTATACCTATTAAAATCTAGAAAAGAGGATATGTAGTCTATCAGTCTCAATTAATATAGAGGCTATAGGAAAGGCAATAACCTTAGATTGGTTTTTTATTTATAGATGAACCTATGATCCAAATATGAAGATGGAGAAGATATGAGTTTGATTAAAAATGGGTCATCATCAACAAATTAGGTACTAACCATCATTTATTGCATGGAATTGTTAGTATTAGGATTTGAAGATTTGATCTTCATGAATAAGTCATGTAGACTTAAGGTCTTAAGTTGATGGATTGGTGGTTGGAGAAGTTAAGAGCATTGATTCCAATAAAATACACTTTGTCATCATGTAGAACAAACCTTTGTCTCTAGTAGGATATCTCAACCAATGAGAGGAGTTTAGGGACTATTGGGATAAAGGGAAATCCTTTTGTTGATCAAATCACACATACATAAAGAAATCAATGAGCTACCACCTTACTTTTTGATCTCGAGGGCTCTTTCTCCACTCTTTAATGCATTTTTCAAAGATCTCTTCTCCCCTTCTCATATTTTATCCCATTCTTTTCTCCTTTGAAAAGGATCTCAGATTTTAGACTTTTTCATCTTTATGAGAGATAGGGAACTCTTTGAGATATTGCAAAGTATACTCAGCTTGATTATGCTCGACCTTGTCAAGCTAATAACTACCTCTTGATGAAATATGAGATTTTATTTACCTATATCTTGCCTTGAGTATGTGTTTGGTGAGTTTTGCATGATGACATTGTGTAAAGGATAGTCTTCATCTTCCATTATCCTCCTTTTTGACCTTGTTTAGGGAATTTTCATTGCTACTTGTAGGTATAGATTAGAGTTCTACATTGAACCTCTTATATGAAATACTTATGCAATTAGCTTGATCTTGAGGTTGTGTGAGATAGTATTGTATTTTATTTATATAGTGTGGGCTCAATCTTCTAGGAGTTTCCCTTTCAAATTTGGTGTATTGCCTTATTAACTTTCTTAGGAACCCTTATCCTCTTTCTAACCCTTTTCTTCTAGAGCATTAGTTTAGCATTAGTTTTAGGTGAGCATCAAAGAGGAAGATAATCTAATCTAGAGGTTAAGACCCAACATAGGTTATGCATAGCTTGAGGTTATCCCAATATTGTGACTTAATGGGACAGAGCCTAAAGAACCCTCTCCAAGGGTGAATATTAATGTCATAATAGGCCTTTTTAAGAACCAAATATCATTTATTCATCTAAAATAGACCTACATGATTAAAAAATGATATTTAAGCTTCACCCCATCCATACCCCTTGGTTTTAAAGTGTATTAGATTTCTATTTTCCATCCTCTTTCCATGCAATGGATTCCCAAGATATTAATCATGAAAAATGTATAAAAGGGGGTTTTACAAGTGTTTTCAGACTTGTATGGACTTGTACATTATATTTAGGGTTATAAGAGGTTATAAACTTCATGGGGGTTCACTTTTAAGAATCTCAAAAAACATTTAGGTCTCAAATATGCAGGGAAAGGTAGAAAACATAGTAAGATCTCCATAAATATCTTGGAAAGCTCACAAGGGCCATTTTGAGATAGATGGTACGGTCCATACAAGGGGAGTCAGATCCCAAGGTCTTTGTAATAGGTAGAGTACCTAGTGGGATTCTAATCCATGGCAATATTTCTTATATCCAAGCCCTGTGCTTTATGAATAACTAGTACGAGTATAAATAGTCAATTTGGTCTTTTACATCTACACAGGGTCAAATTTTTAATAGTTTAAGTGCATCCTTAGTTTAGTTTGTGAAAGTGGTGTTTACATATGGTATTTATAGTCCTTATAATTAATTCTCCATCATTGGTTGGCATGTGTGACATTGAGATATGGCTAAAGATCTCTATAAGGTAGTTAGCATGTTGAGAACCATGTCATTATCATCTCTATGTTCTAATTTTTATTTAGGGTTAATATATCCAAATGGTTTTGAATGTGTTTCTCATCTTCCTCTCCATTTAGGACTTCCAAAACACCTACCTATTCTATACATGGTCTTATAAGAAACATTCATGATCCCAACCAATTAAAATATGCATAGATATGTTTTTGAATGTGGTGTAAAATGGGCTTACATTGCACTATCAGAGAGAGAGTAAAAATTCCTAATCTCATAAGGTATAAAATATCAATGAAAATATAGTCCCAATCTCTATAGACCCAACTTATAGTCTATGAATACATGAAGCCATGATAATATAGACCTACAAGCTCATTGGGGAAACTCAGATAACCCTCAAAAAGGGAGAAGGATGAGGTAATGGTTTGTATGGGAGTCTAGGGATGAAATGACTGAATAAGTGTATGAAACCCCTGAAGGATAATTAGGTTTTGAAAAAAACTAAGGATATTACATAAGGATAACCTCTCTTAGGTTTATAATCACCCAACCCACCTACCGTATATAGTCTTGATCAAGGCTTCAAGATTAGTCTTTATATGTGATAAAGAGGAGATATAATTCATAAAAGGAGTTTTGGGTTTATAATAATGAATTTGATATAAGGGTTATGACCTAATTTGATCACCCAATAGAAATGGTGAATGATAAATACTTCAACTAAGATAAGGTATAGTCATAAAAGACCTAAGAGTTCTCCTATAAGCTTGCCATAATTAAGATGGGATAACATGTGTCAAGTGTGTTGGATAGGTCAATGTGGCATGGAAAAGTTCCTATAAGTGAATATGTAGAGGTAAAACATCATGAAGAACCTCATAGATGGTCAAAGTGAAGAAATCCAAGTCTATAAATAAAAAAGGACATTTATAGGCATGAAGTTCTCAATGAGTTAGTTATAAGTAGATGGGCCAAAAATTGAACACATAAAGCTTTAAAATACAAATTAATTCACCTTAAATCATGATTAGAAGATTTTTAAGGTTCAAAAGTATATTATCTATAAAAATAGGTTGGCTCTTGTCAAGAAACCTAAGTACATGCACAAACTACATCTGTTAGGTCAACATGAGAAGGCATTGTAGCTGATTAGAATATGGTTTGGAGAAGATATTACTAGGTATATTAAAATAAGAGGAACCTATATATAATGTTGTAATTTCTCAAAGATACCTCAATGTGTTAACAAGAAGAGAAGTACACGTTTATAACCCAGGTAGACCCTAAGCTAACACCTATAGTTCTATTATGCAAGTATGACCATAAAGAGGTGTATGTGAAGTGAAAAAGGCTATAATTTTTTTTTAAACTTTGAATACCAAATATATCATGTGAAAATAATTTATAATACATCAAGTGCCAACACATGAATGATGTTTACAATTCCTACAGACATGCCCATTAAACTGATATAGGCAGGGCCTTTAAGAAGAGTGGAGACAGTATTTTGGGCCATGTGTGAGGTGAGAAAGTATAAAATAGTTACATTTACTTGAATAATAAATTTTATTAGTTTTTTTTGAAAATTTTTAGTCTTTGGAGACATGAAGAGCCTTGACAGGCTAGCTAGGCATAGTAGTCCTAAATAGGCATGTACAGTCTTGTACATGAAAATTGAGGATAGTGATTTTGGGAGAATGTTTAAGATTGGGAGATTCATGGGATTATAATTATTATTTTTAGATATTTACATGAGGTTTAACTCATAAAATTTAAGAGGAGATATATAGAACTAAACCCTAGGGTTAGATTAGTTTAATAGCCTATAAACCCTAGTACTATGAATGAGAGGTCTATAGGTAGTTTGGAGAGTTGGAAAAGAATTTAAAAAATGGGAACATGTTATTAGGTATGTATCATAACTCTTTGATTTTTTAATCCAAAAAAAGTTTTTTCCTTTTGTTCATACAAATACTACTCTCTTAACCTCATAAAATGCAGGCTTCCTAGCTTGAGAGACACCTTCCTCACGTGTGAACATTTATAAGAAGGTGCATGGAGATCCCATATGCTAGATAAATTTGAGGTAGTTTGTCTTCTCTAAACTATTGGCATGGTTTTGAATTTTAATCCCTCAAGGTTATGAATAATTGTCAAGAAGTTATGCATGTTTAGACCTCTACCTAAACCAATCCCAATGACTTGATGAAAGACAAGGAGAGATAAATAACTTGGAATGGACCTATATTATTGTGAAATGACCAAGGTGATATAAAAAGGTATCATGGACACGAAAAAAGTTATTGGTTCACATGTGTAAGGTATAGATTGTACCAAAAATGGCTTAAAAGGACTATTACAATCTATTTGGGAGCACAAAAGTTGGTGTTAGACCACCAAATCAAACTAGGGAGTATATATAAGGTCCTTAAATTTAATAAAATGTTATATTGGTATTTTAACATGTGAAAGGAATTTTTGGATCCATCTCCACTTTTTTAGGCCTAGAGGTAGTCTAGAGGTGCCAGTGAAGGATAACCTTGTCACCTAGGTGAGATATAATTATGGGTGTGCACTATCTAAAAATCATAAAAAATGGTTTAAGATGTTTTTTTAGTCCTAAATTATGCTCACTAATCCATTCACAAGGTTATATTCAAGTTTCATGGACATCCAAGTGATTAGTATTGAGTGACTAGGCCTAGTTGCCTAGTAGGCCTATTTGGCCATCTAAAGAAGAGGTCTTTTGGCATAGAGAGCTGATAAGGGATGAATTGAGGATCATAAATGGTCTTATTAACTATTTTATTTAGGTATTCATGCACATTTCATGATAATTAAGTAATATGATATAGTTTTAGGCTTAGTCAACATTTAAAAGAGAGAGGTAGGTTATTTAATGTTTCATGGAGGCCAATTAGATCACAATTCTACCATTGTAATTGAAAAGAAAAGAATTGGTTGACCAATATGGAATTATCATACCCTTAATGATTTAAAAACAAAATTGAAGGAGTTTCCACTAGATCATTTTCTATGCCTTACTCTCATGAAGACCATCAACCAAGCATGACTCATGCATTAGAGAGGTTTATAAGGTGGTGTCTCATGGATTGTTATGAAATATTGATGATATTTAATTATTTATTCTCCATCTCTCTCTTTTTATATCAATTAGGCTTGTAAATACATTTTATGGATCCTTTAGTGGAGTATGGAAAATCCCTTCCCTACTAAAAACTTGTTTTTGCCTTTGAACAATGAATAGATGTTGGTTTTTTGTCTTCTTATTTACTTAAAAGTAGCATATACTTTTTATGGTTGATGAAATTTAGTGGTATTAAGTATACTTCCTTCATTTTTCTCATTTGCTTACCTATTTTTATGTTGGTTTATCATCTTGTAAGGTCATATGGAGTGTGTTCATGGCCATGTATTAATTGAGTGTGGAGATTGATTCACTAGTGTCTCTTAGTAGACATCTTAATTAACCATTTTTGGTACCTATTTTGGTTATTAACTCCATATTGAAACACTTATTCCTATAGGTTTATTATGAGTTAGTGTTGTATTTTCATCTTGCATTCATGTTCATAGTGCAAGATAAGTAGGTGAAAGATGTTTATATTGGTGCATCACCTCTAATAAATTAACTTTGTTTCATTTATTATTATATCCCCTTTCATTGGTCAAGTAGTAGGCTTATGAATTAATCCTAGATGATTCATTAAGGGAGCTATCCCCAAAACTAGAGGTTCATCTCACTTAATAGGCTACTCACACCTATAGGTGTTCCCATTGTATCAGTTGGATGAGGTAAGTATGAGACACCTTTGCCTCAAGGGTGCAATACAAATTGATAATAGTTTATGGCATACTCAGTGGGACTAGAATTTAAGGAATTTGGAACACTCACTCTCACCAACTAGTGACCTAAAGGAGATGCAAACATTTTGGTGGTAGATTAACACTCAAGTCCATGATAAGTGTTATCACAAGATATCCATATAAGGTAAAAATAATTTATGTTGATATTTCTCTTATGTTTTATTTGATTCATGATGTTTGATGGATGGATATATAGGACATATATATTCTAAACTTCTTTACCAACCTTATGTTGACCCACACTAGCCTCATCATGATCCTTATTAATCATATATTGATCCTTATCACTATTCTAATGAACCATATCAGTTTTATATTGATCCACTTTAGACTTATGATGAATCTCATCCTCTATTTGACTTTAGTTATCCACATGGTCATCCTTACTAGTAGCCTCCTTTGAAACCTTATTATCAAGATTACTATCCTCTTTCCTTACCCAATCACCCACACCTAGTTCCTTTGATGAGTGGAAAGAGATAAAAATAAAATCAAATAATTAATAATGAGTTATTGGCCTTGAAAGAGCAACAAGATAAATGCATCTAGTATTATAAGCCTCTTACTGCCCCATGTCATCCTTCTTGAACCACTAATCCCATGAAAAACCAAAACCAATATGAGAGGAAGATTACAAATGTTAAAACAAGGATATTTCCAAGCTTTTAAAGCCCCTTACCTCTTCCTCAAACTAATGTTGTTCATGGATGTCTAGATATGCAAAGAGAAAAAGAAGTTGTGAGTATCAATCCTAGGGAGTTCTCATGTTTTTAGAGTACCTCTTCATTCACTAAACTCACTAAAGAGCATCCTATAAGGTCTTATGTTCCTACTACACCAATTATACATTCTTTCCCTCCCTCCATCTCCCTATTTGAAGGAGGACCTATGGTTTGGAGAGTAGATGACGAGCATCTAAATGAAGAGAAGGATTTTTTAGGAAAGGGTGATGAAGGAATAAACACATGGAATTTAGCAATTCTCCTGTGCATATTCATAATAAAGAATAAGATAATTTCACTACATTGAAGGTAGAATTGGAGCATTCAAATGTGAGAGTGAACTTGAAAAAGAGAATTTATGAGGTGGTATTCCTTCAAGATCTTTATATGTTGTAGATACAAATGATTTTCAAGAACACCTTGAAAAGGATACTTCAATCACCTATGATGAAGAGACCACTATTGATAGTCCTATTCATCCCAATAGATCAACATTTGAGCCTAAAGAGAAGTTTGATGATGTAGATCAATTATAATGGGATGATATTGAGGTGGATGAAGCATAAGTAACTTATATTATAGGAAATATTCATGAAAACAACCCTCATTAACCCATTATTGAAGATAAGATCACTTCATGTGATTTGGATGATCCTTAGTAGTAGTTGTACCATGAATACTTAGATGAGATTGAATAACTCAACATGACAACTTTTAATAATGGAATATAAAAATAGGTTGAGGTCTCAAGTGAAGGTATCACTAATGTTCTGGAACTTAGAGAGGATAATTTAGATTTATAACTAGAAAAGCAAGATGAGCTTGAACTTGAATGGACTGATGAACTTCCATTCTCCACAAAAGATGAAGATAATTAAGCTATAGTATAAAATGAGCCTTTTCATGACCCTATTGGAGAGTTATAGGATCTTAATCAACATTCTAATCTATAAGGAAATGGTAAGAGTGGAAGTGAGGTTAATGTCTTTTTTATTGATCATGAAGATATTAAATTTTGGGAAGACTTAGATAACTTTTGTTCAAGTTAACTGATACATCTCCACCTCATAAATATAATGACAAAATTGTAAACTTGGCCAATGAGTATGGTGAATATCTTAAAAAGAGTCTTAAGGAGAACACTATGGTAGTTGGTCCTATTGAGTCTCAAAAGTATATCCAGGGTCCTAATGACATGTGGCAATCCTACTTGGACATGTTCAAGGAGATTTAAGAGATTGGTATGTAAGTACCTCAAGAATAATAAGATTATTTTTTTGAGGAATAATGTAAGGCTCCTAATAAGCCAATATATCTTGAAGATCATCTTTAGGAGATTCAGTTTCAAGGTCTAGCAAGGTATGATGAATATGGTACCTTCTAAGATGAGAAAAATATTATTTTTGAGGATAAAATGAAAATATAGGTTTTGTTTACATCCCCTCCCAACCAAGATGTAACTATATTGGGAAAATCTCACATTAACAAAGATAGCTCATAGTTTGAGGTGAAAATTGAAAATCAAGATGAATATGTCTATATTGGAGACATGTTTTTTGTTGTAGAGCCATCTGAGGTCAAGATAAAGATAATGGTGGTTAAATAAGGATGTGGTTGAAAAATAATAATAAATGATTAGTATCTTGTACTTAAAACTGGTTTATCTCATGAATGTGATTGAGAAGCTTCCCATTTTATCCAAGGGTCAGATCTAAAAGGTTAGTTGTATATAAATAATTGTTTTTTTTATTGTCTTATTTCTAATAAGTGTTTATCAACATAAGTGTGGTGTGTTTTATTCCTACTTTTCTTTGTGTGTTTTATTTGTGTGAGTTGTGAGGTTGTTTATAGAGTTGAAGTTTAGTTTTTAGTTTAAGAAGAAAGGTCATATCAGTTGGGTCTTTATTTTAATGTTTAAAACACCTTATTTTATGGATGAGATATTTGGTTCTCTTAACTAATAGGTAGGTCAACCCATATGAGTCATAAGAGATGTTGATAATTTGGCCTCCCAAGATAAATATAAATCCCTTATAGTTCAAAAATTTCTCATAGGGGCCTCAAAGAGTACATGAGACTTCCTAGAGCTTGTCATGATCTTAAAATGGTCTTTAAAGCCTTCTAGCATTGTTTAAGGTTTCACTATATGTACTACAGGTTACCTAAAGAGATCATGTGATAGTATCTTTTAAGTCATTGGGTGATGTATTAGGTCTTAATATCTTGTCTTGGGTTGATTGGAAGGGTGTCAAGTCTCTTTTGAAGCCTAAAAGGTGGCCTATACCTTGTTTGACAAAGTTTAGGTATTTTAGAATAAATTAAAGGTATTTAGAGAAATTAAGGTTTCTTGTCCTCATTGAATTTCTTCTTTTCTGAGCTACTTCTTATGGGGAGGACTTTTTTATCATGATGTATGGGGTATCCAAGTATTTATTTACTGTTTATAGGTCTAATGATGTATCCAAGGTTATCTTCTATAGTTTATTGGTCAATCATGTTTCAAGATCCAATTATACCATAAGGCTATCAAATGTCTCTCAAATATGTTATATAAGTCAACCTCCATATTATAAACCTTTGATGAATATATATTTTTCATGTAAAATTAAATTAGGAGTTTTCCAAGATCATCTCAAGTCATGACAAGGTGGTTTTATTTGTAAAAAGAGGTCTTTTTAGGGATCAAATACCATTTATTCATCAAAAAGGGCCACACATGCTTAAAAATGACCTTTCATATTCCCCCCATCTATAACCATTGGTTTTAAAGTGTATTATATTTATATTTTCCTTCCTCTTTCCTTCTCATGGGTTCACAAGATCTTAATAAGGAAAAAATGCAAAAAAGGGGGTTTTACAAGTGTTTTCAGACATGTACGATATGGTCAGGGTTAGAAGATGTCATACAATTTATGGGGGGTATCTTCTAGGAATATCATAGAATATATAAGTCTCAAATATGAATGGAAAGTTATAAAACACATTAGGATCTCCATCAAGCTCTTGGAGATCTCACAAGGGCCATTTTGAAATAGATGATCTGATATGTACAAGGGGAGTCAAAGCCCAAGATCTTTGTTATAGGTAGAGTACCTAATCAAAATAGTTTTCAGATATATCCCATGTGTTATATGAAAAAATATAAGAGTAAAACCAATAAAATTAGTGTTATACATATATATAAGGTCAAATTTTTAATGGTTTAAATGTATCCTTGGCTTGGTTGGTGAAACTAGTGGTTGCATATGGTATTCATAGTCCTTTTACTTCATTCTCCATCACTATTTGGAATGTGTGCCATTGAGACATTGGTAAAGAGATACATAAGGTAGTTTATAGGTTAAGAACCATGTCATTATCATCTTTGTGTTCTAATTTATATTTAGGGTTAAAGTATCCAAATAGTTATGAATGTTATTTCATCTTCCTTTCCATTTAAGACTCCCCAACCACCTAGTTATTTTGTTCATAGTATACTAAGCAACATTATGCTCCCAACCAATTGAACTATGCATAGACTATTTTCTTTAATATTATTTAAAATGGTCTTACATTTCATTATTAGAGAGAGAGAGAGAGAGAGAGAGAGAGAGAGAGAGAGAGAGAGAGAGAGAGAGAGAGAGAGAGAGAGAGAGAGAGAGAGAGAGAGTGTAAAAAGTATATTAACACTCTAAAATACACCCTTGGAAGAGGTTGCTCAGGCCTGCCTCTAAGTTTGGGGTAACATGAGATTAGCCCAAGGTTGTTGGTAACCTATGGCTAGGTTAAACCTCTAGTTTATGGTGATAACTCCCATAGTTCATACATTAATCTCAAAATCAATAAAACTACTAATTATTGGGGTGAAAAGGGAGAGATAAACATTAAATTAAACCTAATCTAGAGGGAGGTGATGCACCAATATATTCTATCCACTTATTTGACCTTAAACAACATTAATGAATAATGCAAGAAACTAGACCACTATCTCCAAGGAGTTATAGGTAACAATGTTTCACATGAAATATATGATTTGTGATAAGAACATGAGGTTAATTAAAATAAGGTATGATACAAGACACTTACTAGTCAAGTTCCACTGCAAACTCAATCACTTAGCACTTTCACATACCATGTAACCTACATAAAACATCTTACTAACATCTTTGTGAAGCAAGAATGTACAAAGGGAGAGAAATTTTCCAAATATGAAAATAAATAAATAATAAACACACTAGTTTAGTATTGAATAAGATAAAAATAGTCATTTATTAGTTCAATAGATCTACAAGATATAAATTTGGGTAGAGTTTCCTCATACCCAGTTGAGGGATGTGTACAATGGCTTAAAATATTAAATGTATAGAATAATGAGAAGGTTAGAAATGAAAATTTGGTATGGAGGTGACATGTAGGGGTCATGAATGACCATATTCCACTCACATATTGGTTACAATATCCCTTATGACTCCTTTCATGCATTGCCTTCATGTTGGTGGTCTTTATAGAAGAGTGTGTTGTAGAGATGGAGTGGTTGAGGTTTGTTTAATCTTGGTTGAACTCTTTCAAAGAATATACATGATAAAAATATGGTTAATAATATCTCTTTCTATAGTTACAAACATTATAATGGCTCAATTAAGGCCACCATGAGTCATTAAATAACCCACCCTTCTCTTTGCATATTAACTATGCTTGAAAACTTCCCTTTCCTTCATAATAGCCATGATAATTGACCTATTAACCTTTATTCATCAATCATATGCTGTTATTATCCTAAATTGACCTCCTTATCATCCTTTGATGCCATTAGTCCTCCTTCCTTGTTGACCATATAGGACTCTTAGGTAATTAGGCATAGTGACTTGATGCTTGTTGTTTAGGTGGCCATGAAACTTAAATCAAACCTTCATTACAAGTGAATGAACATGTTTTCAAGTCTAAACCATCCTTCTATTCCATGACATGTGACTTTCAAGAAATATACACATGTAATTTTGCCCATATAGGTGACTAGATCACTTTTTACTAGCAGTTTTAGATTGTCCATTTGGTGTAGACTTGTATAAGACTCTATATGGAAATATGTGAGTAATTTTTGGCCTTAGAGAGTGAGATAACCATCATACTACCTTCCCTAATTATCTACAATATTCCATGAAGCTATGCACCCTATTTTCATCACTACAATTTACAAAAATATGGTTTTGGGGATGTCTATACAACTATTTATATATACCATTACTATAAATGGGATATAATCTAAGTTTAATATGTGATCGAAGTGTTTATCAGGCCATCCCAATGCAAATGGATGAAAATTATTCAATATATTCTCAATTGGGTCATTATTAGAGTTTATGTAGGGGTTTGGAGGTTTATGATCTTAATGATAGTTCATAAAGTAAAAACCACCAATCCAAAAATTATAGACATGTATTTTAATCCCATATACCCATCTAAAACCTCTAAACTAATTTTGGTCCCATGAATATTTTATGGTGAGATATGAGTGAATGTTGGAAAACTTTGGGCTCCTTTCTAAGCATTTTATATAGGTTATAATCTTAAGGTTTGTTCATAAAGATGAGATACCTAATATAACTCTCTCTCTTCTATGGATGTTGAGTGCCTAGAGTTTTCTAACTCCCCATAAGATAAATATCTTTGAGCCACTTTTCTTGGTGATATATGAACATTGGAATGGGTAGTTTGAGGTGGAAAACTAATATAATAGAGCTTAAGAGGGGTGATAAGATTAAACTTGATGCTTTATTACCTTACTTCTTAAAAAACATATTATTCATATCCTATAACATCCTCACACATCCTATCATGATATTAATTCTTATTTTTGGGTTTGTTTATGTCACCTAGATGGAAGTGGGGTCTTGAGGCCTAAAGATGGGTTTAGGCCTTATAGGCCTAAAGTGAGTCTCAAGACTCTGAGGCACTTTTAGGTGAATTTATGGAATTAACATAATTATAGTAACCTTAGATACTTTATCTACACATTTTTTACTTTCCTTGATCTATCTAAATCCCAACTCTTTCCCTTTTCTCTTGTAGGTCTTCCTTGAGTAGGATTGTTACTACCATGCCTGAGTGTTAGTGACCTGAGTATAATTTTCTCCCCTTTAACAATAATTATTTATTTTAAAACCAATGTAACATGATATTAAGATTTCATAACACTCCTTATATTGGAATCCTTTAAATTATACTTTCTTTACACTTGTCATTTCCTTACAGTCGGCCTAGGGTTTATGAGTGACTAGGCCTACACAGCCCTAAGGGCTTAGTTTGATGCCTTCCTACCTCAATTTGAGGATATTAACATTTTTTAAACAATATTTCACTTTTATTATTTCTATTTTTGATATTTACATACCTCCAACAACATCGAAACATACTTCAAATTCTTATGCATAGGCCTGTTTAGGCCTATTTATGCCTTATAGGTCTGTTTAGGCTATTAAGCTCTTCTTTTCTCAAGGGACTAAGACACTCAAATTTTGGTTTATTTTAAAATTTAGGTATAATTCATATAATATATTTCAAATCTTTTATTTCACCTTATTTATATTTCAATACTTCTTCCTTACTCTACCTACTTGTTTAGCTATAAACAATCAATTAGGCTAATTAGTCTGTCAAGGTTTTTTGATGTCTTAAAGAAATAAAGCACCTAAAGAAGATTGATAGTTTTAAGATAAATATTCCTATGAAATTTTATCTCCCTTCAAATCCACTTTATAAATCATGTACATTACACTTTCAGTCTCTTACTCATGGCCCTGCCTGTAGGTGCTCAAGTGAGGGTTGCCTAGACTGTGAGAATGAGTTTATTTCTTTATTAGTACGTTAAGACTATTTTGGATAATATAACATGAGTCATATGACATCCTTATTTATATAAAACCTATTTTAACATTTTTTCAAGGGCATTTTCAACATAACTACCATGTTCTCATGACTAGCCTGTGTATGGAAGCTTGATCATGATTATGTGTAGGGAAGTGAGCCTCCTCTTAATGGAAACTTACTCTCCATATATGAAAATATATCATCTCTAATATGGATTATCAAATTTTTTTCACCTCACATTCTAAAATACTCCTTAATATGATATTTTATACTCAGCCTATGGTACTTCTATAGTTAGGCCTATATACGGTAATTTTAGGCTTCTTAACTACACGAGTGGTTTCATTTGAGAGGTGGATTAGTGATTCATGGTTTCCTTGAATTCCATTAACATACTAATGAATTATTATTTATATTTTATTAATATATTAACCCTTTAAACCTCATCATACCCTCAATGTTTCTTTAATCTTATCATTGTAACCTTGTGTGCACACTTTGGGGTCCTGATTGAGTTTATCTTTTAGGGTGGGTTGATGATGTTGGTTCCTATATATTAAATTTATCCTTAATTTCTCATGATTTTAATAGATCCTTATTACTCAAGTTTTTTCAATAAATTTCATACCCCATCCCTACAGTCCTTCACTACTTAGTCTACATAATAGGCCTATGCGTGCCTAGATGAGGGCTTATCTCTCAAGAGCTTAAAAAATGAGGATGGGATTTGAGTATAGGTAAATGAGAGGCATGAGGGAAAAACTATATAAAATTACCATAATATTAAGTACATTTATTCACTTAAAACAACCTAATGAATGTTCTCTATAGTCATTAACATAACACTCTATTCACACTACAAGGTATCACCTTATAAACAATGCACATGGTAGTCATCTTATAAACATGAATTAAAGGAGTGGTCTACTAACTCAGCTAAGTATTTTAGCAAAAATAAGGTTTTAATGAACTAAAATAAACCATATTCACTTAAAACAACCCCTCTCTTCTATATTTATGCCTTAAATGCTATGCAAACTAAAGAGACACTACTTGCAGCTTGCACAAGTGAAAACATGAAGTTTTTCCTATTATCTAGGACTCACATGTGTGAACTAGTAGTATGAAATGGTGGATATGGACCTTGAGGGCCATTTAAACATGCATACAATCATTTATTTTAAAAACCACTTTAAGGATGCACCAAAACCATTATAATTTTTACCCCTACACAGATGAAGAAGGCAAATAAAACTTCTTAAGTTATCAATGTTTGTTCATATAATATACGCCATGAATTTGTAGACCAATGAAAATAATTAAAAGGTCATGAGACACCCTTATTAATTTTTTAATGTCTGTTCAGAGAGCATAGGTCATGAATTTGTAGCTCACCATCTTCTCTCTCATATACATAATGAGTAAAAACTTGAAGTGTTATCCATGGTTGCCAAAGAGTTCAATGGAGAAAGAGAAATGGTTTTGGAACTATCTTGCACATTTTATACATTAAAATTATCTAAGATACTTTCCATGAACCTTGAGACAATTTTTGACCTCTATTTGTATGAACCTAATTATATAGATCCATATAAGCCTACAAAACACTTACAAACACCTTAGTTTCCTTCATTTTATCATGTTTTAGAGCTTGGAACACCATTTGTGGATAGGAGGAGGAAAAATATAAGTAAAATATAATTTCAAAATAAGCATAATGATTGGGCAAGCTAAAAAGTCACACTTCTCATGTGTGGGGCCCATTTGGTCATTCAAAGATGTATTTGGCTTTTAAAAGGGGACCTTTTATGCATATAAACACCTTGTTATGAATTAGAATGTTTTTAAAACCTTTTATGACTCCTCAAAACAATGTGACATTTATATATAAGGTATTTATAATGACAAGGTTTCTCTAATGACATGTTTGAAGGGTATATTTTATGACTTAGAGGGCTAAATAAGGCTTGAAATAGTTTGAATAAGTATACAGTAAATATTAGCCTTAGATTCATCATAAGCCTCATGTTATGACTTGAACTAGGTTTGAGCACCCATATATCATGTTAACAAAGGTCCCATTTAGAAAATGATTAAAACATGCCTAAATCCCATGATAATTAGAAACCTTAAAATTTCCAAATTACCTTACTTTTTGCTAGGAAACATTAACCTTATCAAATAATGTTTAAACCATTATCTAGACCTCAAAATCACTTTAAAAATATTTCCCTCACTCAAATACCATCCTTACAACTTGGTATATCACTTAAAAGATTCAAATAAGGCTATGGCATATGATGATTTTTCAAGCAATGACTAACACAAACTTGATACCTTAAACAATGCTAAAAGTCTTTCAAGGAACATTTAAGGGACCATGACAAGCTCTAGACCATCATGTGAAATCTTGAAGGGGTTTTATATGAAATTTTTTGATTTTATAGGTTGAAATTTGGCCTAAAAGGCTAAATTATCAACAATGTCTTGATCTCATAAGATATAAAGTATCAATGGAGAGACAATATCAAGATCTATAAACCCAACTTGCAGTCTATGAATGCTTGAAGCCATAAAAATATAGACCTATATGCTTATTTCGGAAACCTATATTACAGTCAAATAGGGATAAGGATGAGGTAATGATCCAGGCATCAATTTAGGCAACAATTCGGGTGACAGTTCCACACCAATTGATGACGGAACTTCCGGGAGCCATAACTTTTGCACCGTAGCTCCAATTGACTCGCCGTTTGAACCGTTGGAAAGCTAAGAATGAGGGGAACATCGTGAAATGGAATTGAGCTCCGCTCAATGAAGTTTGACCCCCGAAAACCCAATGGAAGTGCCTTAATTTTCAATTTTAATAGTGCTGTCTAAAAATAGTAAGTTGCTAAAAATAGTAATTCCTCGAATTATGTATTGTTTTAAATATTGGAAGTCATACCACTTCATCTCCCTCGAGATTGGTGACCTTCCACATCCTCGCCATGCCTTCAAATTGTGTATAAAAGAAGAGGTAACCAGAAATGTAAGGACAGACATCTCTTCCCAGAGATAAGCATATATTTGTATTGCGAATTTGAGTAATACTACATCTCTTCTCAGAGAATTCATTGTTACTATGTTATTTCTATGTTATTGTGATATTTATCAACCAAGACTTCTGAGTTTTGGATCAGTGGTATCAGAGCGGTTTGTCTTGAGAGTGTATGATCCCGAGGACGAGGTTAGGCTATAAGAAGCTTGGGTGGGAAACAACAGAGCTTCCAAATTTTCCACCTGTTCGCTCCAAACGACCTCAAACGGCAGACGACACCGAGACACCCGATCCATTTAAGGAAATGGTGAATGAGGCCCTCCAACGGCAACAAGCATAGATGCTGCAACAATTTGCCCAAATTCTTCAAACACTTCTGATGGGAAATCCTAGCTCCGCGGCTCCACTTCCTGGATCCTCATCCAGGGAACGACCTTTCAGTGCCCCAACACCCTTCAAGGTCCAGGTAAATTTTGATATTCCTACATTTGAAGGTAAAATCAATGCTGATGCGGTAGAAAATTGGTTAGATCAACTGTCTTCCTACTTCTCTGTAAATAAGTTCACCGATGGAGAAAAGATTACTTTTGCTCTTTTGAAATCAACATTGCCTGTGAAAAACTGGTGGGAAGTGTGCAAAAAGAGGTTCAGCACAGATGACATTGGTCTTGAGGTACAACCTACCTTGGATGATTTTGTAGAAGCAGTGAAAGAAGAATACTATCCCATCGGAGCATATGATGATCTCTACATACAGTGGCAACAACTTCGCCAAGGTAAGGACCAATCTGTTCAAGATTACACAGACACTTTTCATTCTTTGTCTGCAAGGTTGGGCATTCAAGAAAGTGAAAAACATAAGACTCTCAAATATCGTGGTGGACTACAATGGTACATACGGGGGGAAATGGAACTCTTCAATTTGGAAACCCTCGGTGAGGCATACAAATTTGTAGTGAAGATTGAACAGAAGAATGGCAGAAAGAATACGAAGAGTCAACCCTCAAAATGGAAAAGTGATAAGGAAGGTCAAACTCGAGACCCAAATTGGAAGCAAAAAGAGTGTCAAGATAAGAAATCCCAGAAAGGGAAGGCTGGAAAATGGTGTGATTACCACAAAACTGGGACTCACTCCAAAGAATAATGTCGAGCCATCAAGTCATTGCTTTCTGAGTCACAATACTCGACGTCCACTACTCTGCCTCATACATAACCCACAGTCGAAGAGGATGAAGAAGAAATTGTAGATGCTGAGCCTGACACCATTGTTGCTTCATCACAGAACCGTGGGGAAAGAACAGATGACAAGGAAAGATTGTTCCACTCCAAACTATGGGTAAAAGGTACGCCTTTACATTTCATTCTTGATAGTGGGAGTCAAAAGAATTTGATATCTGCTAAAGTTGTGAAAAGTCTAAATCTATCTGTGAAGCCTCATCCAAAGCCCTATAGTATTGGATGGTTAAGCCCAGGGAGAGACCTCCGTGTCACCCATCAGTGTCTTCTTTCATATGCCATAAAACCATTCCAAGATGAAGTATTGTGTGATGTAGTCAATCTGGATGTTTGTGATGTACTCCTTGGTCAGCCATTCATGTATGAGCGACATGGCATCTATGAATCACGAACCCGAAGGATTACCCTCACCCTGGGAAAATGGTGCTATAGGGTACCAGAGGTACCACCTCCCACATCTGTCTCCCTGATCAGTGCAAAGCAATGTAAGAGATTGGTGGAGAAAACAAAGCAATTTGTCCTCATGGTGGTCAAGCCACAGAAATCCACGAAGGCCGATGTTGCAGTCCTGACTACGCAATCAACACAACAACAGAAGTAGATAGGACACATCACAGAAGAATATGATGACTTATTCAAGTCACCCACAGGAGTTCCACTACATTGTCAGGTAAAACATTCTATCGATTTGATCCCAGGATCACCTTTGCATAACAGTCTTGTGTATCGCAGATCAGTTTTGGAGAATGATGAGATCAAAAGACAGATTCAAGAATTGATCCAAAAGGGTCACATCAGGCCAAGCTCTTCACCTTGTCGTAGCCCAATTGTCTTGGCACCAAAGAAAGATGGAACATGGAGGCTTTGTATTGACTATCGAGCCCTGAATAAAATCTCTGTGAAGAATCGCTATCCTCTCCCCAGGATTGATGATCTGCTGGACCAGCTCCATGGTGCGAAGTTCTTCACCAAAATTGATCTCAAATTTGGTTACCACCAAATTCCCATCGATCACACTGATGTCTGGAAGACTGCATTCAAATCTAAGGAGGGGCTCTTTGAATGGTTGGTTATGCCTTTTGGCTTAACTAATGCACCTGCAACCTTCATGAGGATGATGGATGACATCCTACGACCCTTCACCAACTCTTTTGTGGTTGTCTACTTAGATGACATACTCATCTATAGTAGAACATGGGATGAACATTTGCAACATGTTCGTAAGGTGATTCAAACTCTTCGGGAGCACAAGTTGTATGCAAACCTTGACAAATGCACATTCGGGATGACAACAATTCAGTACCTCGGGTATGTTGTGAATGCAGAAGGGGTCCATGTTGATCCAAAAAAGATTCAGGTTATTCGAGAATGGCCCACACCAAGGACCCTCACAGAGCTTTGTAGCTTTTTGGGTCTTGCAAACTTCTACCGCAGGTTTGTTCTTAGATTTTCACATATTGCTTGGTCACTAACCCAAGTGACTAAAGGAGGAGCAAAAGCTACATTTCAGTGGGGTAAAATATAGCAAAAGGCATTTGAGAATTTGAAGAACAGACTCTGCTCAACCCCTGTTCTTGCCTTGCCAGATTTGCATCAACCTTTTGAGTTGATGACAGATGCATCTGAATATGCCATGGGAGCTGTCATCATGCAACATGGCCATCCTGTTGCATATCACAGTGAAACTTTCACTGATACAGTCAGGAAATATCCAACATATGATAAGGAGCTCTATGCCATTGTGCAAGCTTGAAAACAATGGAAACACTACATCTTTGGGAAAGAAACGGTCATCCACACTGACCACAGACCATTGGAATTCATCCAGACACAAAGCAAGCTCTGAAATGAGAGGCATCAGAAGTGGGCCACATATCTTCAGCAATTTCACCTGATAATCAAACACAAAAAGGGGAGCTCAAATATAGCTGAAGATTGTCTGAGCCGCCCACCAATTATTGCACTCACAACAGTTTTGGATCTGTGCGGACATGAGACTGCCACTTGGGGTACCCTGTATGAAGCAGATCCTACCTTTGCTGCTACATATCAAGCACTTAAAAAAGGTACACATGTTTCTGATTTCTATTTACAAGATAATGTCCTCTGTCATATGGGACACATCTGTGTTCCAGTTGTAGAGCAACAAAAGATGATATGGGAAGCACACTTCAGTAGGACAACTGGACACTTTGGTGTTGAGAAAACATTGGCAGTTCTTCAAAAACACTTCTTCTGGCCCCATATGCGAAAGGATGTGGAAAGATATCTCAAATCTTGCACCCCATGTGCGATAGCCAAGCTGACTAATAAGAAGCAAGGATTGTACACGCCATTGCCAGAACCAACCAGGCCTTGGGAATCTGTCTCAATGGACTTTCTATCAGGTTTGCCCACTTCAAAACATGGTAAGGACTGTATTTTTGTGGTAGTTGATCGTTTTTCAAAAATGGCTATCATGATTGCTTGTAAAAAATATATATATCTGCTGAGGAAATTGCTCAACTATATTTTAGTCATGTATGGCTCCATTTTGGTCTTCCCAAGTCCATTGTCTCAGATCGAGATAGCAGGTTCTTGAGCATCTTCTGGTCCACTCTATGGAAGATGATGGATACTAAGCTGATGAAGTCCACAGCCTTCCATCCACAAACTGATGGTCAAACAGAGGTGGTAAACCGCTTGATTGTTCACATGATTCGGATGTACCACTCTAAATATCCACACACATGGGATGAGGGACTTCTTTTCATACAACATGGATACAATCGGGCACTGCACAGCTCGACCAAGCACAGTCCATTCCAAGTATGTTTTGGGTTCCAACCCATGGCACCAATTGATATAGCAGTTCCATTTTCCACCATGGAATACACACCTCATGGAAGATCTGAGGCAGCAAAAGATACAAAGTTTATTGAACAAATGCAACACCTCCAGCAACAAGTTCATGACATCTTGGAGAAGATGAATCAAAAGTACAAGCAACGCCATGATAAACACAGGATTGCACACCATTTTGCTGTGGGTGACAAGGTCTGGTTACGGCTCTAGAAGGAATGACTTGTAGGCCCACATAGAAAGATTCAGCCTCTGTGATATGATCCATACACCATCACCAGAAGAGTTGGAGAAAATGCTTTCGAGTTGAACCTCCCAGCCTACCTTGGTTTGCACCCAATATTCAATGTGGAGCTCCTCAAGCCATGTCATCCACCTCTCTTGGACACTTCAGTTGTAGCAGAACAACTTGACATTGATGAACTTGATCCATAGAGTTTTGCTCCAGTGGAAGAGGATCAGATTGTGGATACCTGGATGAAGACAACCAGAGGACGTTCTATTCCACTTTATCGAGTGGTCAAAAGGGGCCAGCTTAGCCACCAAGGTGAGTGGCTCATAGAGAATCAAATCAAGAAACAACTACCACACCTGATGGGGAGCATTGACGCAATGGGGACCATTTCTTTTCAAGGAGGGAGGAATGATCCAGGCATCAATTTAGGCAACAATTCGGGTGACAGTTCCACCCCAATTGATGACGGAACTTCCGGGAGCCATAACTTTTGCATCGTAGCTCCAATTGACTCGCCGTTTGAACCGTTGGAAAGATAAGAACGAGGGGAACATCGTGAAATGGCATTCAGCTCCGCTCAATGAAGTTTGACCCCCGAAAACCCAACGGAAGTGCCTCAATTTTCAATTTTAATAGTGCTGTCTAAAAATAGTAAGTTGCTAAAAATAGTAATTCCTCGAATTATGTATTGTTTTAAATATTGGAAGTCGTACCACTTCATCTCCCTCGAGATTGGTGACCTTCCACATCCTCCCCATGCCTTCAAATTGTGTATAAAAGAAGAGGTAACCAAAAATGTAAGGACAGACATCTCTTCCCAGAGATAAGCATATATTTGTATTGCGAATTTGAGTAATACTACATCTCTTCTCAGAGAATTCATTGTTACTGTGTTATTTCTATGTTATTGTTATATTTATCAACCAAGACTTCTAAGTTTTGGATCAGTGGTATCAGAGCAGTTTGTCTTGAGAGTGTATGATCCCGAGGACGAGGTCAGGCAATAAGAAGCTTGGGTGGGAAACAACAGAGCTTCCAAATTTTCCACCTGTTCGCTCCAAACGACCTCAAACGGCGGACGACACCGAGACACCCGATCCTTTTAAGGAAATGGTGAATGAGGCCGTCCAACGGCAACAAGCACAGATGCTGCAACAATTTTCCCAAATTCTTCAAACACTTCTGATGGGAAATCCTAGCTCCGCGGCTCCACTTCCTGGCTCCTCATCTAGGGAACGACCTTTCAGTGCCCCAACACCCTTCAAGGTCTAGGTAAATTTTGATATTCCTACATTTGAAGGTAAAATCAATGCTGATGCGGTATAAAATTGGTTAGATCAACTGTCTTCCTACTTCTCTGTAAATAAGTTCACCGATGGAGAAAAGATTACTTTTGCTCTTTTGAAATCAACATTGCCTGTGAAAAACTGGTGGGAAGTGTGCAAAAAGAGGTTCAGCACAGATGACATTGGTCTTGAGGCAGAACCTACCTGGGATGATTTTGTAGAAGCAGTGAAAGAAGAATACTATCCCATCGGAGCATATGATGATCTCTACATACAGTGGCAACAACTTCGCCAAGGTAAGGACCAATCTGTTCAAGATTACACAGACACTTTTCATTCTTTGTCTGCAAGGTTGGGCATTCAAGAAAGTGAAAAACATAAGACTCTCAAATATCATGGTGGACTACAATGGTACATACGGGGGGAAATGGAACTCTTCAATTTGGAAACCCTCGGTGAGGCATACAAATTTGCAGTGAAGATTGAACAGAAGAATGGCAGAAAGAATACAAAGAGTCAACCCTCAAAATGGAAAAGTGATAAGGAAGGTCAAACTCGAGGCCCAAATTGGAAGCAAAAAGAGTGTCAAGATAAGAAATCCCAAAAAGGGAAGGCTGGAAATTGGTGTGATTACCACAAAACTGGGACTCACTCCAAAGAAGAATGTCGAGCCATCAAGTCATTGCTTTCTGAGTCACAATACTCGACGACCACTACTCTGCCTCATACACAACCCACAGTCAAAGAGGATGAAGAAGAAATTGTAGATGCTGAGCCTGACACCATTGTTGCTTCATCACAGAACCGTGGGGAAAGACCAGATGACAAGGAAAGATTGTTCCACTCCAAACTATGGGTAAAAGGTACGCCTTTACATTTCATTCTTGATAGTGGGAGTCAAAAGAATTTGATATCTGCTAAAGTTGTGAAAAGTCTAAATCTATCTGTGAAGCCTCATCCAAAGCCCTATAGTATTGGATGGTTAAGCCCAGGGAGAGACCTCCGTGTCACCCATCAGTGTCTTCTTTCATATGCCATAAAACCATTCCAAGATGAAGTATTGTGTGATGTAGTCAATCTGGATGTTTGTGATGTACTCCTTGGTCAGCCATTCATGTATGAGCGACATGGCATCTATGAATCACGAACCCAAAGGATTACCCTCACCCTTGGAAAACGGTGCTATAGGGTACCAGAGGTACCACCTCCCACATCTGTCTCCCTGATCAGTGCAAAGCAATGTAAGAGATTGGTGGAGAAAACAAAGCAATTTGTCCTCATGGTGGTCAAGCCACAGAAATCCACGAAGGCCGATGTTACAGTCCTGACTACACAATCAACACAACAACAGAAGTAGATAGGACACATCACAGAAGAATATGATGACTTATTCAAGTCACCCACAGGAGTTCCACTACATTGTCAGGTAAAACATTCTATCGATTTGATCCCAGGATCACCTTTGCCTAACAGTCCTGTGTATCACAGATCAGTTTTGGAGAATGATGAGATAAAAAGACAGATTCAAGAATTGATCCAAAAGGGTCACATCAGGCCAAGCTCTTCACCTTGTGGTAGCCCAATTGTCTTGGCACCAAAGAAAGATGGAACATGGAGGCTTTGTATTGACTATCGAGCCCTTAATAAAATCTCTGTGAAGAATCGCTATCCTCTCCCCAGGATTGATGATCTGCTGGACAAGCTCTGTGGTGCGAAGTTCTTCACCAAAATTGATCTCAAATCTGGTTATCACCAAATTCCCATCGATCCCACTGATGTCTGGAAGACTGCATTCAAATCTAAGGAGGGGCTCTTTGAATGGTTGGTTATGCCTTTTGGCTTAACTAATGCACCTGCAACCTTCATGAGGATGATGGATGACATCCTACAACCCTTCACCAACTCTTTTGTGGTTGTCTACTTAGATGACATACTCATCTATAGTAGAACATGGGATGAACATTTGCAACATGTTCGTAAGGTGCTTCAAACTCTTCGGGAGCACAAGTTGTATGCAAACCTTGACAAATGCACATTCAGGATGACAACAATTCAGTACCTCGGGTATGTTGTGAATGCAGAAGGGGTCCATGTTGATCCAGAAAAGATTCAGGTTATTCGAGAATGGCCCACACCAAGGACCCTCACAGAGCTTCGTAGCTTTTTGGGTCTTGCAAATTTCTACCGCAAGTTTGTTCTTGGATTTTCACATATTGCTTGGTCACTAACCCAAGTGACTAAAGGAGGAGCAAAAGCTACATTTCAGTGGGGTGAAATACTGCAAAAGGCATTTGAGAATTTGAAGAACAGACTCTGCTCAGCCCCTGTTCTTGCCTTGCCAGATTTGCATCAACCTTTTGAGTTAATGACAGATGCATCTGAATATGCCATAGGAGCTGTCATCATGCAACATGGCCATCCTGTTGCATATCACAGTGAAACTTTCACTGATACAGTCAAGAAATATCCAACATATGATAAGGAGCTCTATGCCATTGTGCAAGCTTGCAAACAATGGAAACACTACATCTTGGGGAAAGAAACGGTCATCCACACTGACCACAGACCATTGGAATTCATCCAGACACAAAGCAAGCTCCGAAATGAGAGGCATCAGAAGTGGGCCACATATCTTCAGCAATTTCACCTGATAATCAAACACAAAAAGGGGAGCTCAAATACAGCTGCAGATTGTCTGAACCGCCCACCAATTATTGCACTCACAACAGTTTTGGATCTGTGCGGACATGAGACTGCCACTTGGGGTACCCTGTATGAAGCAGATCCTACCTTTGCTGCTACATATCAAGCACTTAAAAAAGGTACACATGTCTCTGATTTCTATTTGCAATATAATGTCCTCTGTCATATGGGACACATCTGTGTTCCAGTTGTAGAGCAACAAAAGATGATATGGGAAGCACACTTTAGTAGGACAGCTGGACACTTTGGTGTTGAGAAAACATTGGCAGTTCTTCAAAAACACTTCTACTGGCCCCATATGCGAAAGGATGTGGAAAGATATCTCAAATCTTGCACCCCATGTGCGATAGCCAAGCCGACTAATAAGAAGCAAGGATTGTACACGCCATTGCCAGAACCAACCAGGCCTTGGGAATCTGTCTCAATGGACTTTCTATCAGGTTTGCCCACTTCAAAACATGGTAAGGACTGTATTTTTGTGGTAGTTGATCGTTTTTCAAAAATGGCTATCATGATTGCTTGTAAAAAAAATATATCTACTGAGGAAACTGCTCAACTATATTTTAGTCATGTATGGCTCCATTTTGGTCCTCCCAAGTCCATTGTCTCAGATCGAGATAGCAGGTTCTTGAGCATCTTCTAGTCCACTCTATGGAAGATGATGGATACTAAGCTGATGAAGTCCACAGCCTTCCATCCACAAACTGATGGTCAAACAGAGGTTGTAAACCGCTTGATTGTTCACATGATTCGGATGTACCACTCTAAACATCCACGCACATGGGATGAGGGACTTCTTTTCATACAACATGGATACAATCGGGCACTGCACAGCTCGACCAAGCACAGTCCATTCCAAGTATGTTTTGGGTTCCAACCCATGGCACCAGTTGATATAGCAGTTCCATTTTCCACCATGGAATACACACCTCATGGAAGATCTGAGGCAGCAAAAGCTACAAAGTTTATTGAACAAATGCAACACCTCCAGCAACAAGTTCATGACATCTTGGAGAAGATGAATCAAAAGTACAAGCAATGCCATGATAAACACAGGATTGCACACCATTTTGCTGTGGGTGACAAGGTCTGGTTACGGCTCCAGAAGGAACGACTTGCAAGCCCACATAGAAAGATTCGGCCTCTACGATATGGTCCATACACCATCACCAGAAGAGTTGGAGAAAATGCTTTCAACATGAACCTCCCAGCCTACCTTGGTCTGCACCCAATATTCAATGTGGAGCTCCTCAAGCCATATCATCCACCTCTCTTGGACACTTCAGTTGTAGCAGAACAACTTGACATTGATGAACTTGATCCACAGAGTTTTGCTCCAGTGGAAGAGGATCAGATTGTGGATACCTAGATGAAGACAACTAGAGGACGTTCTATTCCACTTTATCGAGTGGTCAAAAGGGGCCAGCTTAGCCACCAAGGTGAGTGGCTCACAGAGAATCAAATCAAGAAACAACTACCACACCTGATGGGGAGCATTGACGCAATGGGGACCATTTCTTTTCAAGGAGGGAGGAATGATCCAGGCATCAATTTAGGCAACAATTCGGGTGACAGTTCCACCCCAATTGATGACGGAACTTCCGGGAACCATAACTTTTGCACCGTAGCTCCAATTGACTCGCCGTTTGAACCGTTGGAAAGCTAAGAACGAGGGGAACATCGTGAAATGGCATTCAGCTCTGCTCAATGAAGTTTGACCCCCGAAAACCCAACGAAATTGCCTCAATTTTCAATTTTAATAGTGTTGTCTAAAAATAGTAAGTTGCTAAAAATAGTAATTCCTCGAATTATGTATTGTTTTAAATATTGGAAGTCATACCACTTCATCTCCCTCGAGATTGGTGACCTTCCACATCCTCCCCATGCCTTCAAATTGTGTATAAAAGAAGAGGTAACCAGAAATGTAAGGACAAACATCTCTTCCCAGAGATAAACATATATTTGTATTGCGAATTTGAGTAATACTACATCTCTTCTCAGAGAATTCATTATTACTGTGTTATTTCTATGTTATTGTGATATTTATCAACCAAGACTTCTGAGTTTTGGATCAGTGGTATCAGAGCGGTTTGTCTTGAGAGTGTATGATCCCGAGGACGAGGTCAGGCTATAAGAAGCTTGGGTGGGAAACAACAAAGCTTCCAAATTTTCCACCTGTTCGCTCCAAACGACCTCAAATGGCAGACGACACCGAGACACCCGATCATTTTAAGGAAATGGTGAATGAGGCCCTAAAATGGCAACAAGCACAGATGTTGCAACAATTTGCCCAAATTCTTCAAACACTTCCGATGGGAAATCCTAGCTCCGTGGCTCCACTTCCTGGCTCCTCATCCAGGGAACGACCTTTCAGTGCCCCAACACCCTTCAAGGTCCAGGTAAATTTTGATATTCCTAAATTTGAAGGTAAAATCAATGCTGATGCGGTAGAAAATTGGTTAGATCAACTGTCTTCCTACTTCTCTATAAATAAGTTCACCGATGGAGAAAAGATTACTTTTGCTCTTTTGAAATCAACATTGCCTGTGAAAAACTGGTGGGAAGTGTGCAAAAAGAGGTTCAGCACAGATGACATTGGTCTTGAGGTAGAACCTACCTGGGATGATTTTTTAGAAGTAGTGAAAGAAGAATACTATCCCATCGGATCATATGATGATCTCTACATACAGTGGCAACAACTTCGCCAAGGTAAGGACCAATCTGTTCAAGATTACACAGACACTTTTCATTCTTTGCCTGCAAGGTTGGGCATTCAAGAAAGTGAAAATCATAAGACTCTCAAATATTTTGGTGGACTACAATGGTACATACGGGGGGAAATGGAACTCTTCAATTTGGAAACCCTCGGTGAGGCATACAAATTTGCAGTGAAGATTGAACAGAAGAATGGCAGAAAGAATACGAAGAGTCAACCCTCAAAATGGAAAAGTGATAAGGAAGGTCAAACTCGAGGCCCAAATTGGAAGCAAAAAGAGTGTCAAGATAAGAAATCCCAGAAAGGGAAGGCTGGAAAATGGTGTGATTACCACAAAACTGGGACTCACTCCAAAGAAGAATGTCGAGCCATCAAGTCATTGCTTTCTGAGTCACAATACTTGACGACAACTACTCTGCCTCATACACAACCCACAGTCGAAGAGGATGAAGAAGAAATTGTAGATGCTGAGCCTGACACCATTGTTGCTTCATCACAAAACCGTGGGGAAAAACCAGATGACAAGGAAAGATTGTTCCACTCCAAACTATGGGTAAAAGGTACGCCTTTACATTTCATTCTTGATAGTGGGAGTCAAAAGAATTTGATATCTGCTAAAGTTGTGAAAAGTCTAAATCTATCTGTGAAGCCTCATCCAAAGCCCTATAGTATTGGATGGTTAAGCCCAGGGAGAGACCTCCGTGTCACCCATCAGTGTCTTCTTTCATATGCCATAAAACCATTCCAAGATGAAGTATTGTGTGAGGTAGTCAATTTGGATGTTTGTGATGTACTCCTTGGTCAGCCATTCATGTATGAGCGACATGGCATCTATGAATCACGAACCCGAAGGATTACCCTCACCCTTGGAAAATGGCGCTATAGGGTACCAGAGGTACCACCTCCCACATCTGTCTCCCTGATCAGTGTAAAGAAATGTAAGAGATTGGTGGAGAAAACAAAGCAATTTGTCCTCATGGTGGTCAAGCCACAGAAATCCATGAAGGCTGATGTTGCAGTCCTGACTACGCAATCAACACAACAACAGAAGCAGATAGGACACATCACAGAAGAATATGATGACTTATTCAAGTCACCCACAGGAGTTCCACTACATTGTCAGGTAAAACATTCTATCGATTTGATCCCAGGATCACCTTTGCCTAACAGTCCTGTGTATCATGGATCAGTTTTGGAGAATGATGAGATAAAAAGACAGATTCAAGAATTGATCCAAAAGGGTCACATCAGGCCAAGCTCTTCACCTTGTGGTAGCCCAATTGTCTTGGCACCAAAGAAAGATGGAACATGGAGGCTTTGTATTGACTATCGAGCCCTGAATAAAATCTCTATGAAGAATCGCTATCCTCTCCCCAGGATTGATGATCTGTTGGACTAGCTCTATGGTGCGAAGTTCTTCACCAAAATTGATCTCAAATCTGGCTATCACCAATTTCCCATCGATCCCACTGATGTCTGGAAGACTGCATTCAAATCTAAGGAGGGGCTCTTTGAATGGTTGGTTATGCCTTTTGGCTTAACTAATGCACTTGCAACCTTCATGAGGATGATGGATGACATCCTACGACCCTTCACCAACTCTTTTGTGGTTGTCTACTTAGATGACATACTCATCTATAGTAGAACATGGGATGAACATTTGCAACATGTTCGTAAGGTGCTTCAAACTCTTCGGGAGCACAAGTTGTATGCAAACCTTGACAAATGCACATTCGGGATGACAACAATTTAGTACCTCGGGTATGTTGTGAATGCAGAAGGGGTCCATGTTGATCCAGAAAAGATTCAGGTTATTTGAGAATGGCCCACACCAAGGACCCTCACAGAGCTTCGTAGCTTTTTGGGTCTTGCAAATTTCTACCGCAGGTTTGTTCTTGGATTTTCACATATTGCTTGGTCACTAACCCAAGTGACTAAAGGAGGAGCAAAAGCTACATTTTAGTGGGGCAAAATATAGCAAAAGGCATTTGAGAATTTGAAGAATAGACTCTGCGCAGCCCCTGTTCTTGCCTTGCCAGATTTGCATCAACCTTTTGATTTGATGACAGATGCATCTGAATATGCCATGGGAGCTGTCATCATGCAACATGGCCATCCTGTTGCATATCATAGTGAAACTTTCACTGATACAGTCAGGAAATATCCAACATATGATAAGGAGCTCTATGCCATTGTACAAGCTTGCAAACAATGGAAACACTACATCTTGGGGAAAGAAATGGTCATCCACACTGACCACAGACCATTGGAATTCATCCAGACACAAAGCAAGCTCCGAAATGAGAGGCATCAGAAGTGGGCCACATATCTTCAGCAATTTCACCTGATAATCAAACACAAAAAGGGGAGCTCAAATACAACTGCAAATTGTCTGAACCGCCCACCAATTATTGCACTCACAACAGTTTTGGATCTGTGCAGACATGAGACTACCACTTGGGGTACCCTGTATGAAGAAGATCCTACCTTTGCTGCTACATATCAAGCACTTAAAAAAGGTACACATGTTTCTGATTTCTATTTGGAAGATAATGTCCTCTATCATATGGGACACATCTGTGTTCCAGTTGTAGAGCAACAAAAGATGATATGGGAAGCACACTTCAGTAGGACAGCTCGACACTTTGGTGTTGAGAAAACATTGGCAGTTCTTCAAGAACACTTCTACTGGCCCCATATGCGAAAGGATGTGGAAAGATATCTCAAATCTTGCACCCCATGTGCGATAGCCAAGCTGACTAATAAGAAGCAAGGATTGCACACGCCATTGCCAGAACTAACCAGGCCTTGGGAATCTGTCTCAATGGACTTTCTATCATGTTTGCCCACTTCAAAACATGGTAAGGACTGTATTTTTGTGGTAGTTGATCGTTTTTCAAAAATGGCTATCATGATTGCTTGTAAAAAAAATATATCTGCTGAGGAAACTGCTCAACTATATTTTAGTCATGTATGGCTCCATTTTGGTCTTCCCAAGTCCATTGTCTCAGATCGAGATAGCAGGTTCTTGAGCATCTTCTGGTCCACTCTATGGAAGATGATGGATACTAAGCTGATGAAGTCCAAAGCCTTCCATCCACAAACTGATGGTCAAACAGAGGTGGTAAACCGCTTGATTGTTCACATGATTCGGATGTACCACTCTAAACATCCACGCACATGGGATGAGGGACTTCTTTTCATACAACATGGATACAATCGGGCACTGCACAGCTCGACCAAGCACAGTCCATTCCAAGTATGTTTTGGTTTCCAACCCATGGCACCAGTTGATATAGCAGTTCCATTTTACACCATGTAATACACACCTCATGGAAGATCTGAGGCAGCAAAAGCTACAAAGTTTTATGAACAAATGCAACACCTCCAGCAACAAGTTCATGACATCTTGGAGAAGATGAATCAAAAGTACAAGCAACGCCATGATAAACACAAGATTGCACACCATTTTGCTATGGGTGACAAGGTCTGGTTACGGCTCCAGAAGGAACGAATTGCAGGCCCACATAGATAGATTCAGCCTCTGCGATATGGTCCATACACCATCACCAGAAGAGTTGGAGAAAATGCTTTCGAGTTGAACCTCCCAGCCTACCTTGGTCTGCACCCAATATTCAATGTGGAGCTCCTCAAGCCATATCATCCACCTCTCTTGGACACTTCAGTTGTAGCAGAACAACTTTACATTGATGAACTTGATCCACAAAGTTTTGCTCCAGTGGAAGAGGATCAGATTGTGGATACCTGGATGAAGACAACCAGAGGACGTTCTATTCCACTTTATCGAGTGGTCAAAAGGGGCCAGCTTAGCCACCAAGGTGAGTGGCTCACAGAGAATCAAATCAAGAAACAACTACCACACCTGATGGGGAGCATTGACGCAATGGGGACCACTGCTTTTCAAGGAGGGAGGAATGATCCAGGCATCAATTTAGGCAACAATTCGGGTGACAGTTCCACCCCAATTGATGACGGAACTTCCGGGAGCCATAACTTTTGCACCGTAGCTCCAATTGACTCACCGTTTGAACCGTTGGAAAGCTAAGAATGAGGGGAACATCGTGAAATGGCATTCAGCTCTGCTTAATGAAGTTTGACCCCCGAAAACCCAACGGAAGTGCGTCAATTTTCAATTTTAATAGTGTTGTTTAAAAATAGTAAGTTGCTAAAAATAGTAATTCCTCGAATTATGTATTGTTTTAAATATTGGAAGTCCTACCACTTCATCTCCCTCGAGATTGGTGACCTTCCACATCTTCCCCATGCCTTCAAATTGTGTATAAAAGAAGAGGTAACCATAAATGTAAGGACAGACATCTCTTCCCAGAGATAAGCATATATTTGTATTGTGAATTTGAGTAATACTACATCTCTTCTCAGAGAA
The DNA here is from genome assembly GCA_037957365.1 of Torreya grandis. Classification (NCBI taxonomy): domain Eukaryota; kingdom Viridiplantae; phylum Streptophyta; class Pinopsida; order Cupressales; family Taxaceae; genus Torreya; species Torreya grandis. The sequence goes on along the minus strand of JARHVA010007725.1, from coordinate 12,206 downwards.
TTCATTGTTACTGTGTTATTTCTATGTTATTGTGATATTTATCAACCAAGACATCTGAGTTTTGGATCAGTGGTATCAGAGTGGTTTGTCTTGAGAGTGTATGATCCCGAGGACGAGGTCAGGCTATAAGAAGCTTGGGTGGGAAACAACAGAGCTTCCAAATTTTCCACCTGTTCACTCCAAACGACCTCAAATGGCAGACAACACCAAGACACCTGATACTTTTAAGGAAATGGTGAATGAGGCCCTCTAATGGCAACAAGCACAGATGCTGCAACAATTTGCCCAAATTCTTCAAACACTTCCGATGGGAAATCCTAGCTCCGTGGCTCCACTTCCTGGCTCCTCATCCAGGGAATGACCTTTCAGTGCCCCAACACCCTTCAAGGTCCAGGTAAATTTTGATATTCCTACATTTGAAGGTAAAATCAATGCTGATGCGGTAGAAAATTGGTTAGATCAACTATCTTCCTACTTCTCTGTAAATAAGTTCACCGATGGAGAAAAGATTACTTTTGCTCTTTTGAAATCAACATTGCCTATGAAAAACTGGTGGGAAGTGTGCAGAAAGAGGTTCAGCACAGATGACATTGATCTTGAGGCAGAACCTACCTGGGATGATTTTTTAGAAGTAGTGAAAGAAGAATACTATCCCATCGGAGCATATGATGATCTCTACATACAGTGGCAACAACTTCGCCAAGGTAAGGACCAATCTGTTTAAGATTACACAGACACTTTTCATTCTTTGTCTGCAAGGTTGGGCATTTAAGAAAGTGAAAAACATAAGACTCTCAAATATCGTGGTGGACTACAATGGTGCATATGGGGGGAAATGGAACTCTTCAATTTGGAAACCCTCGGTGAGGCATACAAATTTGCAGTGAAGATTGAACAGAAGAATGGCAAAAAGAATACGAAGAGTCAACCCTCAAAATAGAAAAGTGATAAGGAAGGTCAAACTCGAGGCCCAAATTGCAAGCAAAAAGAGTGTCAAGATAAGAAATCCCAGAAAGGGAAGGTTGGAAAATGGTGTGATTACCAAAAAACTGGGACTCACTCAAAAGAAGAATGTCGAGCCATCAAGTCATTGCTTTCTGAGTCACAATACTCGACGTCCACTACTCTGCCTCATTCACAACCCACAGTCGAAGAGGATGAAGAAGAAATTGTAGATGCTGAGCCTGACACCATTGTTGCTTCATCACAGAACCGTGGGGAAAGACCAGATGACAAGGAAAGATTGTTCCACTCCAAACTATGGGTAAAAGGTACGCCTTTACATTTCATTCTTGATAGTGGGAGTCAAAAGAATTTGATATTTGCTAAAGTTGTGAAAAGTCTAAATCTATCTGTGAAGCCTCATCCAAAGCCCTATAGTATTGGATGGTTAAGCCCAGGGAGAGACCTCCGTGTCACCCATCAGTGTCTTCTTTCATATGCCATAAAACCATTCCAAGATGAAGTATTGTGTGATGTAGTCAATTTGGATGTTTGTGATGTACTCGTTGGTCAGCCATTCATGTATGAGCGACATGGCATCTATGAATCACAAACCTGAAGGATTACCCTCACGCTTGGAAAACCGTGCTATAGGGTACCAGAGGTACCACCTCCCACATCTGTCTCCCTGATCAGTGTAAAGCAATGTAAGAGATTGGTGGAGAAAACAAAGCAATTTGTCCTCATGGTGGTCAAGCCACAGAAATCCACGAAGGCCGATGTTGCAGTCCTGACTACGTAATCAACACAACAATAGAAGTAGATAGGACACATCACAGAAGAATATGATGACTTATTCAAGTCACCCACAGGAGTTCCACTACATTGTCAGGTAAAACATTCTATCGATTTGATCCCAGGATCACCTTTGCCTAATAGTCCTGTGTATCACAGATCAGTTTTTGAGAATGATGAGATAAAAAGATAGATTCAAGAATTGATCCAAAAGGGTCACATCAGGCCAAGCTCTTCACCTTATGGTAGCCCAATTGTCTTGGCACCAAAGAAAGATGGAACATGGAGGCTTTGTATTGACTATCGAGCCCTGAATAAAATCTCTGTGAAGAATCGCTATCCTCTCCCCAGGATTGATGATCTGCTGGACCAGCTCCGTGGTGCGAAGTTCTTCACCAAAATTGATCTCAAATCTGGTTATCACCAAATTCCCATCGATCCCACTAATGTCTGGAAGACTGCATTCAAATCTAAGGAGGGGCTCTGTGAATGGTTGGTTATGCCTTTTGGCTTAACTAATGCACCTGCAACCTTCATGAGGATGATGGATGACATCCTACGACCCTTCACCAACTCTTTTGTGGTTGTCTACTTAGATGACATACTCATCTATAGTAGAACATGGGATGAACATTTGCAACATGTTCGTAAGGTGCTTCAAACTCTTCGGGAGCACAAGTTGTATGCAAACCTTGACAAATACACATTCGGGATGACAACAATTCAGTACCTCGGGTATGTTGTGAATGCATAAGGGGTCCATGTTGATCCAGAAAAGATTCAGGTTATTCAAGAATGGCCACACCAAGTACCCTCACAGAGCTTCGTAGCTTTTTGGGTCTTGCAAATTTCTACCGCAGGTTTGTTCTTGGATTTTCACATATTGCTTGGTCACTAACCCAAGTGACTAAAGGAGGAGCAAAAGCTACATTTCAGTGGGGCAAAATACAGCAAAAGGCATTTGAGAATTTGAAGAACAGACTTTGCTCAGCCCCTGTTCTTGCCTTGCCAGATTTGCATCAACCTTTTGAGTTGATGACAGATGCATCTGAATATGCCATGGGAGCTGTCATCATGCAACATGGCCATCCTGTTGCATATCACAGTGAAACTTTCACTGATACAGTCAGGAAATATCCAACATATGATAAGGAGCTCTATGCCATTGTGCAAGCTTGAAAATAATGGAAACACTACATCTTGGGGAAAGAAACGGTCATCCACACTGACCACAGACCATTGGAATTCATCCAGACACAAAGCAAGCTCCGAAATGAGAGGCATCAGAAGTGGGCCAAATATCTTCAGCAATTTTACCTGATAATCAAACACAAAAAGGGGAGCTCAAATATAGCTGCAGATTGTCTGAGCCGCCCACCAATTATTGCACTCACAATAGTTTTGGATCTGTGCAGACATGAGACTGCCACTTGGGGTACCCTGTATGAAGCAGATCCTACCTTTGCTGCTACATATCAAGCACTTAAAAAAGGTACACATGTTTCTGATTTCTATTTGCAAGATAATGTCCTCTGTCATATGGGACACATCTGTGTTCCAGTTGTAGAGCAACAAAAGATGATATGGGAAGCACACTTCAGTAGGACAGCTGGACACTTTGGTGTTGAGAAAACATTGGCAGTTCTTCAAAAACACTTCTACTGGCCCCATATGCGAAAGGATGTGGAAAGATATCTCAAATCTTGCACCCCATGTGCGATAGCCAAGCCGACTAATAAGAAGCAAGGATTGTACATGCCATTGCCAGAACCAACCAGGCCTTGGGAATCTGTCTCAATGGACTTTCTATCAGGTTTGCCCACTTCAAAACATGGTAAGGACTGTATTTTTGTGGTAGTTGATCATTTTTCAAAAATGGCTATCATGATTGCTTGTAAAAAAAATATATCTGCTGAGGAAACTGCTCAACTATATTTTAGTCATGTATGGCTCCATTTTGGTCTTCCCAAGTCCATTGTCTCAGATCGAGATAGTAGGTTCTTGAGCATCTTTTGGTCCACTCTATGGAAGATGATGGATACTAAGCTGATGAAGTCCACAGCCTTCCATCCACAAACTAATGGTCAAACAGAGGTGGTAAACCACTTGATTGTTCACATGATTTGGATGTACCACTCTAAACATCCACGCACATGGGATGAGGGACTTCTTTTCATACAACATGGATACAATCGGGCACTGCACAGCGCGACCAAGCACAGTCCATTCCAAGTATGTTTTGGGTTCCAACCCATGGCACCAGTTGATATAGCAGTTCCATTTTCCACCATGGAATACACACCTCATGGAAGATCTGAGGCAGAAAAAGCTACAAAGTTTATTGAACAAATGCAACACCTCCAGCAACAAGTTCATTACATCTTGGAGAAGATGAATCAAAAGTACAAGCAACGCCATGATAAACACAGGATTGCACACCATTTTGCTGTGGGTGACAAGGTCTGGTTACGGCTCCAGAAGGAATGACTTGCAGGCCCACATAGAAAGATTTGGCCTCTGTGATATGGTCCATACACCATCACCAGAAGAGTTGGATAAAATGCTTTCGAGTTGAACCTCCCAGCCTACCTTGGTCTGCACCCAATATTCAATGTGGAGCTCCTCAAGCCATATCATCCACCTCTCTTGGACACTTTAGTTGTAGCAGAACAACTTGACATTGATGAACTTGATCCACAAAGTTTTGCTCCAGTGGAAGAGGATCAGATTGTGGATACCTGGATGAAGACAACCAGAGGACGTTCTATTCCACTTTATCGAGTGGTCAAAAGGGGCCAGCTTAGCCACCAAGGTGAGTGGCTCACAGAGAATCAAATCAAGAAACAACTACCACACCTGATAGGGAGCATTGGCGCAATGGGGACCATTGCTTTTCAAGGAGGGAGGAATGATCTAGGCATCAATTTAGGCAACAATTCGGGTGAAAGTTCCTCCCCAATTGACTCGCCGTTTGAACCGTTGGAGAGCTAAGAATGAGGGGAACATCGTGAAATGGCATTGAGCTCTGCTCAATGAAGTTTGACCCCAGAAAACCCAACGAAAGTGCCTCAATTTTCAATTTTAATAGTGCTGTCTAAAAATAGTAAGTTGCTAAAAATAGTAATTCCTCGAATTATGTATTGTTTTAAATATTGGAAGTCATACCACTTCATCTCCCTCGAGATTGGTGACCTTCCACATCCTCCCCATGCCTTCAAATTGTGTATAAAAGAAGAGGTAACCAGAAATGTAAGGACAGACATCTCTTCCCAGAGATAAGCATATATTTGTATTGCGAATTTGAGTAATACTACATCTCTTCTCAGAGAATTCATTGTTACTGTGTTATTTCTATGTTATTGTGATATTTATCAACCAAGATTTCTGAGTTTTGGATCAGTGGTATCAGATTGGTTTGTCTTGAGAGTGTATGATCCCGAGGACGAGGTCAGGCTATAAGAAGCTTGGTTGGGAAACAACAGAGCTTCCAAATTTTCCACCTGTTCGCTCCAAATGACCTCAAATGGCGGACGACACCGAGACACCCGATCCTTTTAAGGAAATGGTGAATGAGGCCCTCCAATGGCAACATGCACAGATGCTGCAACAATTTGCCCAAATTCTTTAAACACTTCCGATGGGAAATCCTAGCTCCGCGGCTCCACTTCCTGGCTCCTCATCCAGGGAACGACCTTTCAGTGCCCCAACACCCTTCAAGGTCCAGGGAAATTTTGATATTCCTAAATTTGAAGGTAAAATCAATGCTGATGCGGTAGAAAATTGGTTAGATTAATTGTCTTCCTACTTCTCTGTAAATAAGTTCACCGATGGAGAAAAGATTACTTTTGCTCTTTTGAAATCAACATTTCCTGTGAAAAACTGGTGGGAAGTGTGCAGAAAGAGGTTCAGCACAGATGACATTGGTCTTGAGGCAGAACCTACCTGGGATGATTTAGTAGAAGTAGTGAAAGAAGAATACTATCCCATCAGAGCATATTATGATCTCTACATACAATGGCAACAACTTCACCAAGGTAAGGACCAATCTGTTCAAGATTACACAGACACTTTTCATTCTTTGTCTGCAAGGTTGGGCATTCAAGAAAGTGAAAAACATAAGACTCTCAAATATCGTGGTGGACTACAATGGTACATACGGGGGGAAATGGAACTCTTCAATTTGGAAACCCTCGGTGAGGCATACAAATTTGCAGTGAAGATTGAACAGAAGAATGGCAGAAAGAATACGAAGAGTCAACCCTCAAAATGGAAAAGTGATAAGGAAGGTCAAACTCGAGGCCCAAATTGGAAGAAAAAAGAGTCCCAAGATAAGAAATCCCAGAAAGGGAAGGCTATAAAATGGTGTGATTACCACAAAACTGGGACTCACTCCAAAGAAGAATGTCGAGCCATCAAGTCATTGCTTTCTGAGTCACAATACTCGACGTCCACTACTCTGCCTCATACACAACCCACAGTCGAAGAAGATGAAGAAGAAATTGTAGATGCTGAGCCTGACACCATTGTTGCTTCATCACAGAACCATGGGGAAAGACCAGATGACAAGGAAAGATTGTTCCACTCCAAACTATGGGTAAAAGGTACGCCTTTACATTTCATTCTTGATAGTGGGAGTCAAAAGAATTTGATATCTGCTAAAGTTGTGAAAAGTCTAGATCTATCTGTGAAGCCTCATCCAAAGCCCTATAGTATTGGATGGTTAAGCCCAGGGAGAGACCTCCGTGTCACCCATCAGTGTCTTCTTTCATATGCCATGAAACCATTCCAAGATGAAGTATTGTGTGATGTAGTCAATCTGGATGTTTGTGATGTACTCCTTGGTCAGCCATTCATGTATGAGTGACATGGCATCTATGAATCACGAACCCAAAGGATTACCCTCACCCTTGGAAAATGGCGCTATAGGGTACCAGAGGTACCACCTCCCACATCTGTCTCCCTGATCAGTGCAAAGCAATGTAAGAGATTGGTGGAGAAAACAAAGCAATTTGTCCTCATGGTGGTCAAGACACAGAAATCCACGAAGGCCGATGTTGCAGTCTTGACTAGGCAATCAACACAACAACGGAAGCAGATAGGACACATCACAGAAGAATATGATGACTTATTCAAGTCACCCACAGGAGTTCCACTACATTGTCAGGTAAAACATTCTATCGATTTGATCCCAGGATCACCTTTGCCTAACAGTCCTGTGTATCACAGATCAGTTTTGGAGAATGATGAGATAAAAAAATAGATTCAAGAATTGATCCAAAAGGGTCACATCAGGCCAAGCTCTTCACCTTGTGGTAGCCCAATTGTCTTGGCACCAAAGAAAGATGGAACATGGAGGCTTTGTATTGACTATCGAGCCCTGAATAAAATCTCTGTGAAGAATCGCTATCCTCTCCCTAGGATTGATGATCTGCTGGACCAGCTCCGTGGTGCGAAGTTCTTCACCAAAATTGATCTCAAATCTGGTTATCACCAAATTCCCATCGATCCCACTGATGTTTGGAAGACTGCATTCAAATCTAAGGAGGGGCTCTTTGAATGGTTGGTTATGCCTTTTGGCTTAACTAATTCACCTGCAACCTTCATGAGGATGATGGATGACATCCTACGACCCTTCACCAACTCTTTTGTGGTTGTCTACTTAGATGACATACTCATCTATAGTAGAACATGGGATGAACATTTACAACATGTTCGTAAGGTGCTTCAAACTCTTCGGGAGCACAAGTTGTATGCAAACCTTGTCAAATGCACATTCGAGATGACAACAATTCAGTACCTCGGGTATGTTGTGAATGCAGAAGGGGTCCATGTTGATCCAGAAAAGATTCAGGTTATTCGAGAATGGCCCACACCAAGGACCCTCACAGAGCTTCATAGCTTTTTGGGTCTTGCAAATTTCTACCGCAGGTTTGTTCTTGGATTTTCACATATTGCTTGGTCACTAACCTAAGTGACTAAAGGAGGAGCAAAAGCTACATTTTAGTGGGGCGAAATACTGCAAAAGGCATTTGAGAATTTGAAGAACAGACTCTACTCAGCCCCTGTTCTTGCCTTGCTAGATTTGCATCAACCTTTTGAGTTGATGACAGATGCATCTGAATATGCCATGGGAGCTGTCATCATGCAACATGGCCATCCTGTTGCATATCACAGTGAAACTTTCACTGATATAGTCAGGAAATATCCAACATATGATAAGGAGCTCTATGCCATTGTGCAAGCTTGCAAACAATGGAAACACTACATCTTGGGGAAAGAAACGGTCATCCACACTGACCACAGACCATTGGAATTCATCTAGACACAAAGCAAGCTCCGAAATGAGAGGCATCAGAAGTGGGCCACATATCTTCAGCAATTTCACCTGATAATCAAACACAAAAAGGGGAGCTCAAATACAGTTGCAGATTGTCTGAGCCGCCCACCAATTATTGCACTCACAATAGTTTTGGATCTGTGCGGACATGAGACTGCCACCTGGGGTACCCTGTATGAAGCAGATCCTACCTTTGCTGCTACATATCAAGCACTTAAAAAAGGTACACATGTTTCTGATTTCTATTTGCAAGATAATGTCCTCTATCATATGGGACACATCTGTGTTCCAGTTGTAGAGCAATAAAAGATGATATGGGAAGCACACTTCAGTAGGACAGCTGGACACTTTGGTGTTGAGAAAACATTGGTAGTTCTTCAAAAACACTTCTACTGGCCCCATATGCGAAAGGATGTGGAGAGATATCTCAAATCTTGCACCCCATGTGCGATAGCCAAGCTGACTAATAAGAAGGAAGGATTGTACACGCCATTGCCAGAACCAACCAGGCCTTGGGAATCTGTCTCAATGGACTTTCTATCAGGTTTGCCCACTTCAAAACATGGTAAGGACTGTATTTTTGTGGTAGTTGATCATTTTTCAAAAATGGCTATCATGATTGCTTGTAAAAAAAATATATCTACTGAGGAAATTGCTCAACTATATTTTAGTCATGTATGGCTCCATTTTGGTCTTCCCAAGTCCATTGTCTCAGATCGAGATAGCAGGTTCTTGAGCATCTTCTCGTCCACTCTATGGAAGATGATGGATACTAAGCTGATGAAGTCCACAGCCTTCCATCCACAAACTGATGGTCAAACAGAGGTGGTAAACCGCTTGATTTTTCACATGATTCAGATGTACCACTCTAAACATCCACGCACATGGGATGAGGGACTTCTTTTCATACAACATGGATACAATCGGGCACTGCACAGCTCGACCAAGCACAGTCCATTCCAAGTATGTTTTGGGTTCCAACCCATGGCACCAGTTGATATAGCAGTTCCATTTTCCACCATGGAATACACACCTCATGGAAGATCTGAGGCAGCAAAATCTACAAAGTTTATTGAACAAATGCAACACCTCCAGTAACAAGTTCATGACATCTTGGAGAAGATGAATCAAAAGTACAAGCAACGCCATGATAAACACAGGATTGCACACCATTTTGTTGTGGGTGACAAGGTCTGGTTACGGCTCCAGAAGGAACGACTTGTAGGCCCACATAGAAAGATTTAGCCTCTGCGATATGGTCCATACACCATCACCAGAAGAGTTGGAGAAAATGCTTTCGAGTTGAACCTCCCAGCCTACCTTGGTCTGCACCCAATATTCAATGTGGAGCTCCTCAAGCCATATCATCCACCTCTCTTGGACACTTCAGTTGTAGCAGAACAACTTGACATTGATGAACTTGATCCACAGATTTTTGCTCCAGTGGAAGAGGATCAGATTGTGGATACCTGGATGAAGACAACCAGAGGACGTTCTATTCCACTTTATCGAGTGGTCAAAAGGGGCCAGCTTAGCCACCAAGGTGAGTGGCTCACAGAGAATCAAATCAAGAAATAACTACCACACCTGATGGGGAGCATTGACGCAATGGGGACCATTGCTTTTCAAGGAGGGAGGAATGATCCAGGCATCAATTTAGGCAACAATTCGGGTGACAGTTCCACCCCAATTGATGACGAAACTTCTGGGAGCCATAACTTTTGCACCGTAGCTCCAATTGACTCGCCGTTTGAACCGTTGGAAAGCTAAGAACAAGGGGAACATCATGAAATGGAATTGAGCTGTGATCAATGAAGTTTGACCCCAGAAAACCCAACGGAAGTGCCTCAATTTTCAATTTTAATAGTGTTGTCTAAAAATAGTAAGTTGCTAAAAATAGTAATTCCTCGAATTATGTATTGTTTTAAATATTGGAAGTCGTACCACTTCATCTCCCTCGAGATTGGTGACATTACACATCCTCCCCATGCCTTCAAATTGTGTATAAAAGAAGAGGTAACCAGAAATGTAAGGACAAACATCTCTTCCCAGAGATAAGCATATATTTGTATTGCGAATTTGAGTAATACTACATCTCTTCTCAGAGAATTCATTGTTACTATGTTATTTCTATGTTATTGTGATATTTATCAACCAAGACTTCTGAGTTTTGGATCAGGTAATGGTTTACATGGGATTCTATGGATGAAATGAGTGAATAAGTGTGTGAAACCCCTAAAGGCTAAGTAGGTTTTGAATAAAATAGGGAAATGACACAAGGAGAACCTCTCTCAGGTTTGCAATCACCCAACTCACCTACCATATATAGGCATGCTCAAGGCTTGAATATTATTCTTTAGATGTGAGAAAGAGAAGATACAATGCATAAAAAATGATTTTTAGGTTTATAATAATGAATTGATTATAAGGGTCATGACCTACTTGTAAAACCCAATAACAATAGTGAATGATAAATACTTTAACCAAGATAAGGTGTAGTCACAACAGACATAAGAGTTATCATACATGATTACCATAATTGGGATGAGATAACATGTGTCAGGTGTGTTATATAGTTAAATATGGCATGGAAATGTTCTTATAAGTGTGTAGGTAGAGTTCAAACATCATGAAGAACCTTACAGATGGGCAAAGTGAAGAAATCCAGGCCTAGAAACATAAAAGGATATCCACAGGATTGAAGTTCTCAATGGGTTAGTTATAGGTAGATAGGTAGAACCTTGATCACATGAAGCTTAAAACACAAATTAAGGCACCTTCAATCATGAGTATAAGAGTTTCAAGGGTCACAACTTGATTAAGTATAAGAATAGGCATGCTCTAGTCAAGAAACCTAAGTACATGCACAAACTACCTCCTATAGGTTAGCGTGAGAAGGCAAGGTACTTGAGTGGAAGATGGTTTGGATAAGATAATAATAGGTCATTAAATTAAGATGACCCTATACATAATGTTATCATTGCTCAGACAGACCTCAATGTGCTAACAAGAAGGGAAGTGCACATTTATAACCTAGGTAGACCCCCAAGCTAACACCTATGGTTCTATCATGCAAGCATGAGGATAAAGAGGTGTATGTGAAGTGAAAAAGGATTTAAAATTTATATAGACACTTTTAAGACCCTTTATATCATGTGATAGTAATTTATAAGACACCAAATGATTAAAAATGGATGATGTTCACACTTCTTGTACATAGGCCCATTAAAATTCTATAAACAAGGCCTTAAAAAAGAGTGGAGATAGTACATTGGTCCATGTATGAGGTGATAAAGTGTAAAATAATTCCATTTAATTTAATTCTAAATTTTTCTCAAGTTTTTCCATTCAAATTGTTTGGGTCTTTGGAGGCAATAAGATCTTTGATAGGTTAGTTAGGCCTAGTAGGCCTAAATATGTATGTACAAGCTTATACATGAAAATTGAGGGAAAAGTGATTTTGGTAGCATGTTGAATATTATTAGACTTAGGGGATTTTAATTATGATGTTCAGATATGGACATGAGGTTGAATTTATAAAATTCAAGAGAAGATACCTAGAACCAAACCCTAAGGTCAAACTAGTTCAATAGCTTACAAAGCCTATTACTATGAATGAGAGGTTTACAGGTAGTTTGGATAATTGTAAAATAAGGTAACCATGGGAACATGTTTATAGGTCTATATAATACCTTTTTTAGGTTTTTTAAACCCAAAACAAGTGTTTTCTTTATATTCATGTAAATACTACTCTCTCGACCTCATAGAATGCAGGTTTCCAGCCTAATAGACAACTTCCTCACATGTGAAAATATCTAAGTAAGTTCATGGAATTCCTAGATACTATATTAAGCTAGGTTATTTTTTATTATCAAAATTATTTGCATTGGTTTTTTAGTTCAATCCCTCAAGGCTATAAACAATCGTTAAGAAGTTATGCATGTTTAAACCTACCTAAACCATTCCTAGTGACTCAATGGAAGATAAGGAGAGATAAATAAATATAAATGGACATTTATGATTTTTTATATGACCAAGGTAATCTACATATGTCTCATTTTCACTAGAATAATTTATTGGCTCACAAGTGTCAAGCACAAATTATATGCAGAAAGGGCTTAAAAGGACTATT
>JARHVA010007723.1:597500-618790 GCA_037957365.1 Torreya grandis | reverse complement strand
ACAAACCTATCGAGCCTCAATCTCTCCCTTGGCCAAAGTGATTTTTAAGAGATTTTTGTGGTATTTAAGGTTAAAAAATAAAAATCATCTCTAATATACATAACCTATCTATAAATCCAAAATACTTCTCCATAAGACAAGATCTATATCCCTAAAGAAAGTATGGAACCCTAAGATTTATTTCTCAAGTAGAATGGTTAATAAGTATATGTTTATTTGTACTTATACCTCTTCTCTTCTCTATTATCAAATGGTTCAAAATGAACTTGTATGTATAGGTGGATACTTACCTAAATCCTTTTGAATATGTCAGCTATATAAGGTTGACCCAATCGACCCTGCATATTTTTGGGAGGTAAATCACCAGGTCCTAAGCTAGGTTAACTAAAGGGATAATGAAACTCCAAGGGAAAAATATCCCTAAATAGTACAAGGTTGACCCTATCAACCCTATATAGTAATAAAAATCTAAATATTATACAAGTTTTACCCAATTGACCTAGTACATCCAATTGGTGAAAGGGGGTCAAAGCAAGAAAAAATAAGATAATGATATGACAAATGATTGGAATGGGTAAAATAGAGAATAATAATCTTAGGGTAAATGGTTTTATGAGATAAGTGTGTATATGAAAACTAGAAAACAATCATAAAAATTATCAATTATTTACCCACCCTTTTCTCAGTACACCCCTTAAGCTATGCACTTAGATAAATTGAGACTCAATGGGTTCTTACAAGATATAAAGTGTTAATAATCAACAAAAGTTTAAAACATTATGTGTACACATATCAAACCCATCATGATCCTTATCAATCCTATGGTTTTCCTAAATTCCCCATATATTAATGCCATTACATACCTCAACATCCTTACCAAGAATTACAACAATCAAACTCTTCTTTTACTACTCCATTTGGAAATCTAAGAAATAAGTCTAAAGCTGCTCCAAATAAATAATAGGATGCCATTGATTCAAAATCAAGGTATGAGGCCTTAGAATATTTAATTAGGTAATCCAATCAACATGTTAAATCTCACCCAAACCCCTACTATTCCACTCCTCCTACATCAATTCCAACTCAAGATAAATCCTTGTTTGCACTCATGCTAAATTTGTTAAAATAAAAAAAAAGTGATGAGAAAATGGGACAAATAACTTAATGTAATTCCTATTCATATAATAAAATTTTTGAGAGAGTAAGTTCAAAATTTGATGAGTGTGTGGAGGTTAGTTGAAGAGGAAGCCCATTATGTCATTAGTGATGATTTACATGAGATGAAGTTTTATATCCAATGGTGGATAGATATATTAGAGAGGTGGGAAAATCAAGAGGTTAAAGATAAATTTTTAGATGTTGAAGAGTCTCAAGAAGTTTTTGATGAAAAGGAAGTTCTTATTAGAAAACACGTCTCTTCCATTTCCTAACCTAACTTTTCATCTTCACAATAATAATTTCAAGAAATAACCATTCCCAAGCCCATTCATGAGCCATCCACCACACCTTATACTTCCCCTCCAACCCATGAACATATTCATCACCCTCCCATTACATCCCTTATTGAAGAAGAACTTGTTCTATGAGATATAAATGAAGAATATCAAGCTAAAGTTGTAGTTGATAAATAAGATGACCTAATTGTTTATGATGAAAAGTTTACTATAGGTATTCCCCTTAGTGAAGATAACCATAAATAAATATTATTGAGTGAATAAAGACATGATATAGACCAGGTTGTAACCAAGACATGGAAGAGAAAGTGTTTTAAAGGAACATCACATTGGTTGAGTTGGTTGAGACTTGTGAGCATGATCAAGAGATTGGTTTTCAAAAAAATATTAAAAAAACTGCTAATAACTCTTGGATCAAGATTACTTATGGCAAAGGTTTAATGAGATATGTAATGAGTTTGAAGCTCTTAAAAATCCTACACCTTCTGCTAGTTAATTTGAAGAGACTCTTGAAGATGTGTTGGCTCTTAATGGTGTGTTTCAAAAAAAAGATCCTATGCCACCCAATATTGTTGAAGTTATAACCAACATTGAAGTTGAAGACTCCCTAAGTTATCAAGTTTATGTTGAAAAAGTAATCAATGGCCAAAAAAATAAAGTTGAGGAAGCTACCTTGAAACCTCATGATTACATAGAAGGACTTGAAATACTTAACAACCTTATGGTTCTTAAAAATCTTGATGAGTTTGTAGCAAATGATAAGGATTTTGATGCCATTCAAAATTCCATTAAGGTAAAAGAACCATGCTTATATGAATCATCATTAGACAAAGTTGTATTTGAAGAACATCATGAGAAGATTGTTGAGTCAAAGGAAGAGTTCACCTTCATAGGTGACATATTTCTAGCTATCATTAGTTCATTTGAGATAATGCTAAGAAGATTGGAAAACATGAAGAAGTTAAAGACATCAAGAACAAGGCTTAAGGGAAAACTTGATTCATGTTATCCTTCACCTCATGGATAAAAATATTGTTCAATATTCCCCTTTGATCTAGGAGGGAGATTTTTTAACCTAGGTTAGTTATATCTAGTTTAGTTTTCTTATGTTGTTGTTGTGTTTCCTAAGTGATTCATAACACAAGTGTGTGTCTTGTTACTTTACTATGTGTATTTTTGTTCTTATTTTATGTGTTTTTAAGGTTCAATCAGTTTGTTGTGTCATGATCAAATTCTAGTTAGGTCTGAAACTAAGTGCAAGAGACTTTTTTGCCCAATGGACATATAAGGCTATTGGTCCTTTTAGCATTGAAGGCATCTTACCTTTATGAATTGCCAAGAATGTTGACCAAATCTTGAACCCAAGTCAAGATTGGTCACCCCATATATATTAAAGTTTCATGTGGTAATTTCATATTCATGTAATGCCTTATATGGTCCCTAAGAGTCTTCATTAAACCTTATTAGTACTGTTTAAGGTTAGTTTGGAGAAGTTAAGGTAATGCCATGTTGTTGTCATACAGTAGTTTTAGCATGTCATGGAGAAATAAGGCTTGGTGAAGTTGTGTAATAGGTGATTAATATTTTATCAAAGTCATTACATGTGTTAATAACTTTATCATAACCTTTCATGATGTTTTAGAACCTTTAACGTTCACTTGTAAGCTTAAAGGTGGTGAAAATACATGAAAAGGTGATTTTTGTCTAACATTTATGTATATCTAAGTCCCATAAGTGGTAAAATCATACCACACACATTATATAGATATAAGAGCATTGAAATAACTGACATACCTATCATAAAATCAAAACAAGGTTAGAATCTTAAATTTCAACACCATCTTGAGGAGTTAAGGAAGTTGTATGAACTTGCTGAAGTCACTTATAGGTGAAAAGAGTTTCAGAACATCCCTTGAGATTATAAAAGTAAAAATAATCATTGGAAGAGGTTTGAACTCTCATAGTTATATAAAATTATTTCTTTCTTCTGTTACTCCATTCATAAACTAGTGAAGGATAAATTTAATCACATTGTATAGGCCATACAGGTAAAGTTTGGGGATAATATTTTGGAAAATTTTTGGAACCCTATGGGATTCCAATTTGTGGAATTTTTAATTGGATTGGTGTATTTACATTTATGAATAATTGCTAAGGATCTAGATTGTTTTTTGAAATCTCAAATCCCCATAGGCTAAATTTTGTGTAGCTCCAATGTAAAGTATCAGATCATGGCTGCATGAAACTAGTTGTATTGAGTTATCATAGGTATTTAGTTGCATAATACAAATTAATTTATCATGTTATCATGTGTGGATGGTCTTTTTTCAAGTGGTCTCTCTTGTGCATAATTTGAGGAAATTAACATTTTTTATGTGTTTTTAAGTTATCCAAGTCATATAGTACATATAATAGATTATTAATTGTCTAATAATATATTTATAAATTCATCAAGGGCCTTTTAATTAGTCACACATTCTATACTAGTTTCAAATGGTCACTTCATTCACCTTTTGGAACTATATTCTATGTGTCTGTATAACAGGGTGTTTTGAGTGTTTAAACATGCATTTAAAAGGAGATTGAGAGTTGTGTTTTCATGGTATAATAATTTTTATGAAATTTAGATAATTTTATTTTATCACTAATAACCATTTTTTACTTATCAAATGTTCAATCAAAAGGTTACAAACCTAATTGCATACAAAGACCTATAGGTTTGCTCGTGTGAGAGTTTAAATGAAGTACAGGGATTGAGTAGTAAATAAATTTATTTTTTTCACCTTTAATGATTCAAAAATCAATATAATATATGTATTAATTTATTATGTGTTCATAACATCAATATTTGCCTACAACAAATGAAGTCAAACTCCCCAAATATGCACCTACATGACTGAGTAAACAATGAAGATAGTGGACACAAAAGTTTGAAGATGTTATAAGAGTTTAATGGAATTATAATTAATTTTATAATAAATATATAATGAATACTATTCAATTTTATATAATCAATGATCTAGTAGAGGAGACCAACTCCAAAATTACATACATAGACAAACCTAGTAAGACAATTACATATAGGATTGTATGTGAATAGTGAAGGTAAAATGTGATAGGATGTATTAAGAGTGATATAGGGATATTTTATATATTTATAAAGTTACTAAAATATTATTTAACACTATAGGATATCATGGTGTAATTATAAAAGGGCTAATTCAAGATCATATGCATTCAGATTCTCAAAGCAACCACCTACAGTCAAGT
This sequence comes from Torreya grandis, assembly GCA_037957365.1. Classification (NCBI taxonomy): domain Eukaryota; kingdom Viridiplantae; phylum Streptophyta; class Pinopsida; order Cupressales; family Taxaceae; genus Torreya; species Torreya grandis. The sequence continues at coordinate 614,066 of JARHVA010007723.1, read as the reverse complement.
TAAGAGAACTAGATTTTTAAAGTGATGTTGGTAATGTATAAATATTAAAGACAAAATAGGGGATTTAATACATAATAAAAACATTATATATAGTCATTTAAATATTTGGGATTGGTTTTGAAGACATAATAAGCCATAAACATAGTTAAACTCCCAATTGACACCTACAACTAGCCAGTCGAGAGAATTGGTCTTGAGACAATGATGATGGAAGAGTAAAGAGTTAAAAATATTTTAATAAATTAATAAATTATAAATAAAATAATATGATATTTTTAGTGTTGAAATAAATACTCCTAGAACACTAAGTTCATAAACACATCCCAAATGGATATGCACAGGTAGACAATTACCTTTAGGTCTATTTAGGTTACTAAGGACCTTTTAAAACTTGGGATAGTGGTTTTTATTTATGTTTTTAAGGTAATAAAGTAACTAAATATTAAAAATTAATTAAGATCATGGAGGTTCTAAGTTTCTATCAGAGGAAATGAGTAAACAAGGGTCATAGTCCTAAGTGAACACACAGTCCTACCCAAGCTCATAGGAGAAGTTGCTTGCTTGAGAGAGATATATATTTATAGATTAGATAAGATTATCATGGTAATAATATAGACTCATAAAGATATATAATATATTTAATATATTATAAAAACATTTACTATTCTAGCTACTCAACCAAGGTAGGACATATGTCTACATATTCAAAAGAGTAGTTGCTTATTTGGAGAAGACTAAGGGATTTTATGAGATACAAGGGAGAGGAAGATATTGTAATATGATTTTGAGATGATTAAATTATCTAATAATATTTATAGAATCAATAAAAAAATAGACAACATGATTTTAAAACCTATTCTATATTACCAAGGTTAGTGGCATAGGTAGACCTACAATGTAGTCAATGGAAAAGTAGCAGGTTGAAGTGAAGAGGAGGACATGGAGAAACTTGAGAAAATGGTGAGGAACCTATACACAGACATTTAATAAATTCTATACATCTAATAGTGAATGAAATAGGTGAAAATAAGTAGTTATGATATCTTAGGTAGTTTTTCTCAAGAACTATAGGCCTAAGAAAGTAGGTTGGTGTTGAGGTATGGTCCTAGTATTGAGATTAAGGCATTAATGTTGTCATTGATGTCAAAGTGAAGATTGAATGTCCTTCAAGTAAGAATTTAGAATTGATGTTATTATTGGTAAATATTTTTGTGAATAATATTTTTTTTCTCTTGAGATAAAATTTAAAGGCAACTTGGTATCCTTTTTGAGGTTTGACATCATGCCAAGATCATGCTCAAAATACAAGAGAATCATCTTGTTTGAGCCCTAAGTAATGAGAAGCATACAAGGTAAGCACATCTTGGTATAAATTTATAAATATGAAAAAGCTTATAAATATTATTAATAATATAATTGTATTTTGAAATCATGATTAAAATAATGACATAATTGAACTAGCCTGTTGTGTCAAAATTCTAAGCACTAGGCATCTTGAGTAGCCTGGCCTAGCTCTATGAGAAAATGTATACATGATGCATGATGAAACTATGATATTTAAGTCAATATAGGAATAATTAATTATTTTAAGCTATGAGAACATGGAAAAGATTCAAATAATCCTTGATATTAGTTCAAAGGATAATATTGCAGATTAGTTATTGTATGAAGAGGCATAGTGAGAAGTTGCAGGCTTAGTGCCTTAGTGAGATAAGCTTGATAAAATGGTGAGTTGAGACATTAGACACTTGAGTGAGAAATTTTTTTAGTATTATATAGTTTTATTAAGATATATTACATGTGGATGAAGGTTTGATAATATTATAAGAGGTTTTAGGTTGTGTTCATAGTCTAAGTAAGACTAGTAATATACGGTCTATATGTACAAAGTGACCTATAATGGCCTAATGAGGGGTCAAGATATTTTTAAAGGATGGTATATATATATATATATATATATATATATTTATAGAATTTAAAATGGTATTAGGGAGTGTGTTAAGCATTTTGAGAAATTTTCAAGTTAATACTTAAAGAAGAAATCAAGAAATTTGATGATAAAGTTGACTGTGTGTACAAAAAAGGATGTTGCAGACTCAAGAAGAAGTTTCTCATGATCATTGGCACATTCATCCTTTTTATGATATATTTATAACTTCATGTTATTTTTATAAGGTCCCTATATTAAATTCCTTAGAATTATTTTTTGTATTAATGGGCAATCCTTTATGAATGATTACTAAGAAGGTAACATGGTCAAAGTCCTCCTAAAACCCTTATAAAGACTTGATAGGAAAGATATAATTTATTATGTATTAAAAAGGTTTATTTTATATATATTGGTATTTTTAACATGAAAATTACTCTTCAAGGTTTCCTTAGGTGGTTCTTGTTTGTCTTGACAATGAGTAGAAGCTATAGAAAATCCCTTATTTTTAGGGTTTTTGATGTGATAGGTAGGGTTGACCAGGTAAAAGAGTGAAAGTGGATGGAGAATGATGTTTAAGACTTATATTTTATTCTCATGAAATTTTTTGAGTACTTTGATGACCAAAAATGTGCAAAACTGGTCATGGAAGTTAGTATATTACTAAACTAGCCTAATGAGTAGAATAATGAAAAAAATAGATGAGAATGAGAATGAGATTAGGGATTGGTTTTAGAGGACTAGGGATGGATATTAAGGCATGGGGTAATTATTAAATACATATCCCTCCTATCCCTTTTTTCTATAAGTGTTGATGATTCCTACACCTATGTAAAAAGTTATCATCAAACTAGTTTATCTAACATAATGGAATCTATTTATAATGACATAGTGAGATTAGTCTATAAGACCAATATTGATATAGAACCATGAAATATATATTTATATAAATTTTATAAGGATGTTAAATGTTTACAAAAATACATTGGAATAGCATATAAGTTGATTTTCTTGACTATGTTTTTGGTCCTACAAGCAACTTTTTGTGTGTTAAAAAGATGTTCCTGAGTCAATTTTCACTAAGATAGATGACCTAAAGTTAATAAAGGTGTTATAAAGGAATAATAGGATCATTTTAATTCATTTTTTATCATTTAAATTTCCTAATAAATCTTGGAGATTAAAATTACTTTCACTATTTATTGGTAATGTTTAGTGTTTCTGAGTAAGTCATCTACAGGAGTGTTCTTGAGGCCCTTTGGCCTATATGGTGGAGACAATATTTTTGGGAATTTTAAAAATTCATGAAAATAATAATATTATTATTAAATTAATGGGTTATTTAATAAATTTGTGTATTTGGTTCAAATTTGGAAGATAGACTTATAGTCATTGAGAAGGTCTATTGTCAAGGAGACCTAATTGGTAGGTCCAAGTAGTGAAATGGGCCGAATAGAGTTGTGGACCCAAGGTGAAATTTTTATGGTTATATTAGATGAATATATGAAGTTTTTAATCCATTTTTTAAGATATTAAATGTTCCTAAGGGTCATAATGGTAACATGTGGATAGGATAGAACTAATTACCTCTAATAGGCCTAATGGAGGATTTGGTCCTTATGGACTATGACTGACTTATATATTATTTGTTTCACTCAATAAACATGTGTAGTGATATATTTAAATAATAATATAATTATGTTAATGTATTTATCTAACCAATATAATTATGATAAAGAATCAAGTATAAAGTCAAGGCCTAATAAGCCTATTTTGATTAGTTAGAGAATTGAGCTATTGAGTGAAGGATATAATGTTTTTATGAACATGTTAAGAGATTGAAGATCACTAGGAATATAATAAAAATATTAAATTATTATATAGGTATTAATGGAGTTAATTTGACCTATTTCTTCCATATAGAGGGCTATTTGAGTGAGAAGGCCTAAGAGGATAGGTGAGTGATATTGAAAGGTAAAGAGTGAAAACAAAGGAGGTCATCATCAGTTAAAGATTAGAAATAAGTTTTATAATTTTATAAAAGATTAGAGGTGACTAATTTAGTTCGTATATAACTATGGTGTTATATCCTCCTTGCAAGATAGATCTTGTAGAAGACTAGTTAAGTTGGTGCTTATCTAAATAGGGGTTGGATCCCTTTGTGAAGTTGGTGATTCAGTAAACTTGGATCTTGAAATTATAGGACTATAATACATGTGTATTATTTATTGGGTTTTATTCCCCTAGATGATTTCCCATGTATCTCTTTTTTTTCTTGTGATATGATTGTGTAGTTGATTTGTTTATGCATTAATATTTTGTGTGAAAAAAAAGCTTTAGAGAATGAGGAATTTAATTGAATAGTGATTGTTAAGCTACTGATTCACCCCCTCCCCCCCACCCCCCACTCTTAGTAGCCACTTAAAACATTTGGTTTTATACCTAATGGAATAAATGGTGAGGATGTACATTGTAATAAGATAAGGTGGATATCTCAAACCTTTTGAGATCATTGTAACTCAAACCAAACTCAAGAAAACCACTTATAGACCTCAATTTGCTCTCGACCCTCATAGAATGCTTACTACCAGATTGAAAGGCTATATTTCATTAATTGGTATGAACTAGAATATTTTCATGGGACCTTGAGCTCCTACGGGAAGTTATCTACCCTGGTGAACTTACATTTTATGGAATTTGTAGGAGGATTCATGCCCCAGGCTTTATGAATTATCCTTAAGAACTAAAAGCACTGTTAGGTTACTTAGGAGATCTATAAGGACCTGACGAGAGATAAATGAGATTATATTCCTCAAAATGGATTATAAAAACTTAAAATTAACCTATAAAATGTTCAATAATCCCTTGATCACCATACCATGCCATTTAAATGTACTTGTAGGTAAATGGTTGTACAAAATGGGCCATAAACAATTATTTTATGCTATTTGACAAGCCCATACAAGTTATTAAATATTAAAATTTGGAATGGATAAAAATGAGGAAGTAATATAAGTGAATCACATGCTTATTTTATTTTTGGAACATGTGGGGAGCTTATAGAGGCATTTTTAGTTTCTTGGTAGGGAGGCCTAATTACGACCTAGTTATGAGAGATAAATAGCAAAAAAGTATATCTCAACTCACTTTATGACCCTAATAATGAACATGGAGTTTTAATGCCATATTGGGTCCTATAATATTTTATTATATTCTCAACACCATACATATAAATCCCTACACAAGGAGGTGTGTATGATTTTAGGGTTATAAGGAATGAGGCCTATTTGAGGATTTTGGTAGAGAATGAATTATTTGGGATAATTTGAGACCTAAAAATTAATTTTTTAAGGTATGATATAATTATAAAAATCCATCCATGCAGTTTGGAATATATGAAAAAGAATAATTCATGTTTTGACACTTGTGTGCAAAGTTGGGTTAACGAGATGTCAAGTCCTCTAGATACCTAGCAAGAAAAGGAAGTGATGTGTCAAAAATAACATAAATATGTTAAATTATAGGTTTAAAGAGTAGATAAAATGTGTAATATAAACTTATCTGACTATTAATAAGACCACTTGTCCTTTAACATGCTACGACAAAGGGTAGTTTTCAAGAACTAGTCAAGGGGTCAAGTAAGCATTTCAACTCCCATGCCACGTGGATGGTTATAGTACCTTCATATGAGATACACATGGAATTTTGGACCTTTTTAGGTATTTAAATAACTCCTCTCTTATTTTTAACTCACATGGATACTTGTCTACTCTCTCTCTCTCTCATATGCCCTACTTCTCTTCTCTATCACTTTCTCTATTTAAGCAGCCACTTTTGGATTTGTAATTACCCTCCACTTGAGTATAAAAATACCTTATAATTTTTATCCCTTTATCAATAAATAAAAATATTTTTTACCTTATCCATGAACTATTTCAATGCTTATGTTAGACTAGTTGATCCTACTAAGTGATAGGTTCACTTCCTTGGCATGTTGTCCTTGTTAACATTCATATTTCAATTTTGAAGGTATTTTTAAAGTATCTTAAAGTGTTATAATTAATTTTTAATTAATTTATTGAGTTATACATTCATGAGTTTCATATTATGACATTTTTTTAATTCCTCCTAGCTTAAGCTTGATTCACAAACCTCCCTAAAAAATACTAATTTAAGGGGCAAATTTTGATTAGTGTTATGTATAGGTTATGATTTTGTTTAAAGTTTAATTATAGTTGGTAGGTAGTGAATACGTTAAATTATTCTTATCAACTCATTAGGATAGGTTTATTTTGTGTTTTCTCTCTATTTTTTCATTGAAATGAGTTAGTAGTATAGGTGATGAGCAATCAAGATAAATATAGGGAGCTAACCCTTCAATGTGGAGGTTTACCCCTACTATAAGAAACCCACATCCCTAAGGGTAATCCCATGTTCCACTCATTTTTAAGAAGGATTTAACTACCTCAAAAAGAGTATAAAATTGAGTGACAATAGTACTTATTCATTTTTTATTTCTACTATCATGATTGATGGATCCTTAGTATTTGTATGTCTTTCTTATCCTATTATCGTACAAATTTTTATAACATATATAATTTATAAAAGGGTGAATATTACCCCTCCTAAACATAAGGATGGTGATATTTCCCTTCCATCTAACCAATGCAAGGCTATAACTTATCCAAGGGGTAAGGTGGCCCATTAAATAGATTCAAAATAAATTAATCAATATGAAGTATGTAGGGTTTATGGTTGTGAATCCCTAAAATGTCAAATCAATAGTATGAGAAATTTAATGAAAGAGTTATGAAATTAGATTGAATACATGCATAATCCAAAATATTATAATGTTAATCATGGTTGGGTATATGCAACATAATGGGGGATAAAATGAAGGGCTTAAAGTAGCATTTTTTCTAAAAATAACAATAGTTGAAGTTGGAGAGAGTTTTAAACAAAGTTGGAAAAATAATTTGACAATAAAATAAGAATATGAATTATGGAATTCCAAATTTAGTTTATATATATATATATATTACCCAGATGATAAAATTTTGTGAAATTTATGTATTTATGACAATGGCTTGACACTTTTTTATGAAAAGATAAGGAGATTGCATGTGTATGGACATACTTTTGTTTAGTGAATGAATCAATTTTTGTATGAAATTTTTTATATGGATAGATTAAATGTCTAAAATCAGTTATTATATTTTTACTAATTTTTAATCATTATATTTTTAAAATAATTTGGCAAGTCAAGACAACTGAAAAATTGGAACTGCAAGTGTAGGAACACAACTTTTGGACCTTAACTTCATAATATTTTTTAAAGCATATCCAAATTTTTTTAGATTGGTCACCTATAAATTTTATAAAATTTTTATTAATGGTTATAAAGTTATAAATATATTTGTTATGATATGTACATATTTCATAATGAGGAATGTTGTGTAGAAATTATGTAATTATTAAAAACAATAGTTTAACATTACATATATACATATATAATTTTTATAAAATTTTGATTAATGGTCATAAAGTTATAAAGGTATTTGTAATGATATGTATATATTTCATAATGAGGAATGTTGTGTAGAAATCATGTAATAATTAAAAACAATACTTTAACATTATATATATATATATACAAAAACTATGCTTTTCCCTCTACAAACACATATATAGTTTATAAAATAAAAGTCTCCTAATCAAATGTGCCAAAAAAGAAGGAAAAGACTCCTAAATTTATTTAAAATCATGTGGAATTCTTCATGACTATTTTTAGGCTAGGTTTAGACCTCCCCAATCCTACACCCAAAGAACTTTTGGAGGGAAAGTGGAGAAGTTAGAGATTCAAATGTTCAAAGGGCATATGCCCTTTATAAGTAGCCTAATGCTGATTGAATGCATTTTATCATTTAGACCTACTCCAAAACAAGATGTTCATGCTTTGTAAAAAGGTGTATTCCCTTTATATTTCATGAATTTATTTTGTTTGTCAACAAAATTCACTCATTAATTTAGCATTTTAAAAACTTCAACTAGTTTTTTCTACTAAAAATCTACAAATTATACAAACTCTCCATTTAATTTAACTCTATTACTATAAATTCTTCAATTTTTACACCAGACCTAACCTTGTTTGTGTAAAGATAAATAATGGGTTTGGGTCTTCACTATAAAAGACCAATTAAAGAGATAACAATTGAGGAAATTGAAGCTACGAGAGAAAAATAAATAAAAAGACAAGTAGATAGAAGAGAATACATAAAATATTATATACAAGGTGAAGGTACTTCCTCCAAACCAAGGAATATTCTAAATGAAAATATCATGCCCAATTATATGTAATTTAATTTAGATATGTCTTCAAATGAGATAAGAGAACTTAATGCATTCTTGTTGCATGATGAAATTCCAAATATAGAATGACTAACTAATGAATTTATATTGAATGATGAAACACATGGATAAACACAATAAAATTAAATATCCATCCATAAAAAAGTTTTTAAACATGATAATCAACATCATATAATGATCCAAATTCATCTATTTCATAAGGAAGAGGAATTGACTTCATATTTAGGGTCTAATGTACCTAGCCAACACTCTAATATCCATTTTATAGTTTAAGTGGTAACACCATCAAATTTAATATAAAATATAGCTATTACACTCACACCTCGAAGGATAATGTGACAAACAACAATGTATATGGTTTAAATAGATGAGGAAATAATAGAACACCTGGAAGAATAAATTACAAAAACACAAGTTCAATGTCACGCTCAACATGTATGGACTATGCATTTGAAAATAAAATCCATCCAAAATGATGTCAACCATTTTTTCAATTAATGAAAATGAAAAAAATACACCATGTGATCCATAATTTAGAGTTAAAATCAAGAAATATAGAGGGAAGAAATAATTCAATAGTAAATAACATATTTAATGCCTTTCATGCAATAGGCAATAAAACTCAAAAAATGATAGTATTATTGTAAGAAATGTAATAACCAAATCTATATTGAGAAAGTCAACATCTATAGCTCGTTGAAACATAATTACATCCTAAAACATGAATAGGAAAAATCTAATACATTCCATAAAATTAAGAACAAGGCTTGATGACCCTTTACTCATAGATTATTCAGTGTTTAGCGGTAGACTCCTATAAAAAGATAAGTTGTTAATTGAAGGAACAAGACATTTAATTGAAATAAATTTGCATAAAAACACTATAGTCTCATCTAATGTAAAACATATTGTTAAAATAATAAAAGGTTAAAATAATAAAAGGTTAAAAAAACCATGAGCCACATGCAAAACATTAATTGAACATGACCTAAATATAATTATATAAAACATTTTATTGAAAATTTTAATGGGCAATTGATAATTAGACAAATGTCATTTGAGATGTGCAACTATTTATACATTAAAATCAATAAAAATGTACCACATGTTTTTGTAGGATTCATGTTAAACTTTCTATGCATTTTGATAATTTCCATCATATACATTGTACTTTACATAGTGACGAGATTATGCAAGAATGTATGGTGGTTTCCCCACCTAAAATGTCAAGAGAATTAATCCTGAGTCTTTTCTATCAAATACTTGAGTGATAATTTTGTTTCCAAATAATGTTTAGATGGAATATGTAACACTTGTGGTGGATTATCATATTTGACCAACTTTATACATGAATAAATTTCACATGGATTTATAAATTAACTAGTTGATTTTAAGAAGTAAAAATCTATAATGTTTGTATTAAAAGATGGAAAAGAGTCATCAAGATGTGATTTGGTTATGACCTAAGTATATAGATTTGATTTCATGTTTGAATTCCAAAAGAATATTATAGACCAATATAGAAGACACACACAAGGTAAAATAGTTATATAATCAACTCAACTTTTGCAAGGACAACTTCCTAATTGGGACTATTATTTCAGTTGTGAAATTTGTTGAGAACTACACACTCAAACCACAAAAAAAGGTTTAATCCCAACACTATAATTCAATTCAGGTTAGAATTTTTGTGCATATTAATTCAAATATGCACTTCATAGCACGTAGAGAAACATAAATATTTTGAGGGAGTACTAATTTTATATGAATGATGAAAGATTGCATTTTCCATAGTTTATCCAGGCTTATTTTGAGTTATTTTATAGATAATATCACAAAATAAATAATGTTCAATACACACTAAATTTGGTCAGATATTTATGTAGGATAGTTTAATAATTATTGAATGTTTTACTAGCTTAGTAGGATGCATAAGAATAAAGGGATTTAAAAATTTTGGAGTTTCTTTGAGGCTGGGCATGGAAAAGTGGAACATGATGGTGTAAGTACATGTGTAAAAAAAATAATAATAAATATTAGGAAAAGTACAAGGATGGTGCTAATTTGATTGATGATGCAAGTATTGTTACTTGATGTAATGAAAACATTCTCATAGATTAGATAAATATTCTCGTGTGTGAATATTATTTTGGTTAATTAAGGAATAATATGAGATAATGTATGAATATTACAATGTAATACCTAGATCAAGTATTTTTCACTTAATTTGAAGATCAAATTCTAGTTCATGGAGTATTTATACTAGACATATGGCATGATTTTTTTTGACTATATAGAATTTAATTGGAATGAATGTGAGTAGAAATAATGGGTTGACAAATTGTATTATCAATCTATAACACCTATGGAGATTAAAAATTCATTCAAACCACTAAGGGTCCATGAAATGAAATAAACTAAGATCTTGTGCAATTAGGTACAATTTATTTATAATTTAAATGTAGCCTTAGTTCCATTAATGATATCTTATTTTTCCCTTACATGTCCTTAAAATTTGATTATACTTTAAATTCAGGGCATCATTTTGAAGTACTTTCACCTAAGGAAAATGATGAGGGAAAAAAATAAAACTTATCTCATTGCGTAGAGGTAAAAAATAAATTAACCAAAACTATCATGGATGGAAAATATCTAGTTTATCCCACTAGATCTGTCGTGGTGACATAAACTTGGATTCATAGATAATTTCACAAAAAAATAAAACAATGGGTCTTTGAGGACTTTAAAACACATAGGGTGGTGCTTCATTATTCAAATATGGTTATCTCTAAAAATATTCAAGTGATCAAATATAACGTAAATCCACACAATAAAATTTAGTGGAAAGTGTATGAATCTGAGCATGAAGTAATTCTTGAAACACTTAAAATAAGAGCTAATATTGAAATTATGTTGGATTGACAAGCTAAGGTTAGAATTTAATGCTTCTATCATTTCAAATTACTACAACTATTTTATTTTCTTTACTATATTTGAATTTTGAGTTATTTTATGATAGTGTTAATTTTTATTTGAGTTTTTTAACTAATAATTTTAATGTATTTTAGTGGTGTCATATTAAATTCCACTTTTACTTGGTTTATGTCATGAGTAGAGAAGATTATAATCTTGAAACAAATAAAATCTTATAAATAATACATGTTATAAATAGTTTTCATCCTCATCTTGAATGGTATATAATCATCTAGGGGGATTAGAAGACTTTCCTATATAAGTATTGGAGTTGATAGTTCATCTCTATGTATCCATATGCATCGATGAAGATGGTTCATTGATTGGGAGAGCAAGTCAAAGTATATGCCTCCCACTAACCAAATTTTAATCTGTTAAGAGATATTTGGCTATGAGAGAAAACTAAGTTTTAGGTCTCACTCATACCAAGTGGCACATAATAATATAAGGTGTTCTTAGAGGACTATACCATGCAATTTTAGGATCTAACATATCATCTCTATCCCTCATAGTTCTCTTACAATGCATGGTAGAAGTTTGATTCATTTTTGTGCTCAAGGATGAGAATATTCTCTTATGGGTTGCCTCTAGATTAATAAAAATTTAAACTTATGGGCTTAAAAACTAGTGTAAATTGACCATTATATAATTTATAAACCCATTTGGATGTTCCATTGAATACAGTTAGTCTATTGCGCTAGCAATTCATAATATACATCTCCCACATATCAATGTTTAATTTCTTAACATATATTTACCTATAAAATAATAATATTTTCCATGTAATTATAATTATAATTGACATATAATCCTCTAAAGGGTACTAAGAGGAATCTCCAATATAATTTTTAGCACTAACATCTTGTAACTAACCTTGATGGTTATCTTACAACATGCAGTTGAAGTTCAGTCTATTTTCCCAATAAGGGATGAGAAGCTTATTTTAAGGGATGCCTCCAAACAACTAAAATTTCATTATCAGGGCCTAAAAAATAGTGGAGGGTGACCATTATATTTTTAATACACACATCTAAACATCTTGGTGAAGATGGTTCATCGATTAGGATAGTGAGTCAAAAGATACTCCTCCCAATGACAAGATTTTATTCTGTTAAGAGACATTCAGCTATGAGAGAAAAATTTAATCCATGTATTTATAGTATTAAGTGGTAAATAATCATATAATAGGTGCTAAATAGACTTTACCATGTAACTATAGGAACTAATGACTTATCTCTACCCTCGTGATTCTCCTGCAACATTCAATAAAAGTTCATTCCATTTTCTCACTAAAGGATGAGAATTTTCCCTTCAGGTATGACTAAAAATAAATTTTACCTTTGCAATTGAGGCCAAATAGAGAGTGAAAGGTGACCATTCCTAAATTTATATATCTAGCTAGATGAATTATAAAATATGGTTCATCGATTTGGATAGGGAGTCAAATGATATGCCTTCCACTAACCAAAGTTTGATATCTTAAGAGACATTTGGATGTGATATAAAAATAAGTGCCATGTCTATCTTATACCAAGTGAAATGGAATCCTCTAGGGGGTGATAATATGAATTTATTATACAACTATAGGTATTGACATCTCATCTCTACCCCTCATATTTCTCCTTATTGTAACTAGATATTAATAATTGGGTGGGGGGGAATTAGTTTCTTAAAAATGTCTATTCAATACCATTCATCATTCCATGAAGCATTCATTCACATAAAAGATCAATACATAAAAAAATAACTACATAGGCATATCATAAGAGAAATTATGAGATATGTAGGAAACCCTATTAGGGGATAAAACCCATTGAACCATGCACATAGACTATAGTACTATAATTTCAAGATCCAAATTTTAGTGAAGCACCAACTTCAGAAGGAACTCTGACCCCTACCTAGTTAAGCACCCACTCAACTAGTCTTCTGCAAGTTCTAGCTTGCAAGGAGGCTCTAACACCATAGATAAATTAGTACCAAATAAGTCACCTATGATTTATGATCACCCTATAATAATTTTTTCTAACTCAACTATATATTATAACCTTTTTTTCACTCTTTATCCTTTAATCTCACTTAAACAACCTCTTAGGCCTTCTTGCTCAATTACCCCTTTCCTTGGTAGTATTAGGTCAAATGACCTTATTAAACACCTATAAAATAAAAATTAAATATTCATGACATATTCACATAGCTCTTTGATAGTATTTAATACCTTTACCTAGTTTCTAAACACCTCTCTCATTCACACATATGTTCAATATCTCAACTAGTTAATTTAGGCCTATTAAGCCTTCTTAGGTACTTGACCCTTGATATCACACATATTGGTCAGCCATGAACCTTTACATACATTAAATAAATTTTTAATATATCACCACATATATTTCAAAGGTGAAACAAAACATTACATAATTTGATCATAGTCCACAAGGACTAAATCCACCAGTAGACATAAATGAGACCTAACGCATTTAGGTCTATCTTATCCATACATTACCAATATGACTCTTAAAAAAACTTATTGCCTTAAAAATTGATAAAACACTTCATACATGACTCCAATATAACCATGATAAATTCACCTTGGGTTCCCAACTCCATTTGGCCCATTTCACTACTTAGACCCACCAATTAGGTCTACTCGCCTTTTAGGCCTTCTCATTACCAAAAAGTCTATAAACTAAATATGAATCAATAAAAAATAAATAATATTAATAGAGACTCCATGACCTCATTGTCATCACTAATTTATTTTGTCTTCATTACTTAGGCTAAAAGGCCTCAAACCAACTCTTGTAACATGACCACTCAGAATGGTCAAACATAGTCAAAGTATAGTCAAAAACATTTGAGCCTCAAAAATTGAATAGGAACAAAAAATTGATTATAATTAATTTTAATGAACCTTTTATAATTATATAATATCTTAATATGATTTGTATTCTCCAAATCTTGGTAGAACACCTCAAACTCAGCTTTGTAATATGGCCACTTAGAATGGTCATTATGCTTCAAAATATAGTCATGTGAAATTTTGTCTTTAACAATTGTAAGATTGTTTCCAGGACATATAATGAAAATAATTATCTACTATTTTATCTTTATATCATACTTATATCTCAACCTATAATGAAAATCATTGGTCTTACAGACCAATCTTTTAAGCCACACTCTCATAGTCCTAACATAGCCATACAAGCCATTTTGGCTTTCAATCTCAACCACTTAAATTGATTCACAACATTTAATATCATGAATAGATAAGATAAATACCAAAAAACATAAATAATTAAATTGGATACATTTAATTTTGTTAGATGGTCTCACATACTTCAATTCACCTAACACACCGAGAACTATCAATCTGTCTCAAGAACTAGTCATGTTGAACAAAAATCTTAACACCTATGGGCACACTTCCTTGAACTTAAAAATAAATTATATTATCCTTATATATAATTATATAAACTTCAAACACAAATAAATATATTTCTAATGTTAAATATATAACAAACAAATCAATCACTGAACCTTACTACTTTATTATCTTCACTCACTTAGAAAAGTCACTATGAGAGCACTCTTTTTGAAATTTTAAATGAATTAAAAATAACATAATAAACATTACAATTATGTATATGTATTGAAAAAAAATCTCAATCAATTGGATCCTTCACTAATCTCTTTGTCACTTTAACTAGTTTTTATCATTATTCTCACTCCTAGCCTGTTTAGCGATAGGTCAAGTTGATTGACCAAAATAGTTAATAAAAAATATTTATGTTATCCCAAAAACACCATGTAAATAAATAATGAGTCTTTATTTTGAACTTCCATCCACTTTCATGCATTAACCTAGTCAACCTTGCATGTAGCATCATATTCTTTAGAAATAAGCAATTTTCTATAGGTTATACTCACTACCCTGATAAACCACTACCACCTAGAGAATATTTTATGATTCTTATACCACATAAAATAATCAAAATTTCCTAAATAATCCATTATATCCACTTTCCAATTATATTTATCTAATTGGGTAATTATGAGGGTTTTGAGAGGATTTTCGACCAGTTTACCCTCTTAACATTTATTCATATAACTCTATCCTTTAAAACAACTCTTGATTCTTATAAATAATTATTATGACTCTTTATGATCTCTCCAAAAAATATTAAGACACTATGAAAAGTGTACACATGCCAATGAGCATCAAAAGATCCTTCTCAGGCTCTCATCTCTTCATTCTACATGCTCAAGAGACCTCAAAACATGTTTTATTAATTAATCCTTCAATCCATGACCTTAGAACTGGTAAAAATCCTTGAAATAACCTATAAAACCTTAATAAACTATCATACATTCTCTATCACCTTGACAATTGACTTTGGCTCCTTATTAGACCTCACTAGCTCTCTTTGTACACTAAGACTAGGACTGCCAGTTACATTTTGACCTTTGAAAACAATTTTTATCATTTTATACTAATATAAATACATAATAAAAATTAATACATAATCATAACATGCTTATAAAATATCAAAATCCTCCAAATAGATCAAGAAACATCATACCACCACCTAGGGTCTCAAGACTAGGCCCATGAAAAAGATCTCTAATGAATGACTTACCTATTTAGTTCACTCTAAGAGTCATGTAACTGAATACACACTTAAATATCATGATATTAAACTTAAAATCACACCTTAAATCTTATATAACTATGTATCACCATCATCATGCCTTTATATGGCATGTCCATTCTTAGGAACTAGACCAACAGATCGGCCTACTGGGTATTATACCCTTGGAGACCTTCCTCACTATTGTAGATTCAATTTCAGATATATATAAGTGATTAAATGATTAAAATTCATGTTCAAATTTTCTAATACATCCTATTATACCTTATTTCATTCATCTCCTAGAACCACCATGCTCCTTCTTGCATCAGACTTGACATCACATACTTAAGCCTTCTTAACACTTCATGACATCATCCTTCATTAAGTACCAATGATATTAAGTACCAATGACCATATCCACATTATTTTGATTCATTTGACATAAATTATAATTTAAGGTAACATTACATCAATGATAACTTACAACAATCTCTCCCTTTGTCATTTATGGCAAACTACATTCATGACAAGCCACAAAAAGATTGATCCAAACAATTTTTCCATCAATCTGATCTCTCTCCCCCTTTAAAATTAATGATAAAGGGTCTCTAAAGATACCAAATTATATATTCAATCCAACTTCAAAAATTATACTAAATAAAATTG
>JARHVA010007723.1:540000-590000 GCA_037957365.1 Torreya grandis | reverse complement strand
CAAGAACAAGAAAAATAAGGTGTATATAACTCTTATTGTGTAAGAAAGAGGTCACACATGGGTTTGGAAACCTAAGTCTATTAGGAGAGATTAGTTTGAGAGCAAAGATGGTTTATTTGCCATGATAGACAAAATGGAAAATCAAGTGTTTATGTTGTGAGCATTTATTAAGAAATATGAAGCAAAGAATGAAGACAATCATCCATTCAAAATCAATTAGATGTTAAGGCAAAAATGAAAGTCATAGAAAGATGTGTAGATATAGAAGTATCCTGAGTTTTGGGACTTTTAATCTTTCTATGTCAAAGGGGTGTCTCTATCTAAGATTCAAGGAGATACTTTTTAGTTAGAGGAAGCTTCATGTCTATCATATATTTTTTAATGACAAGGTATGAAAATAAGGTATGTTTATATATATATATATATATATATATATATATATATATATATATATATATATATATATATATATATATATATATATATATATATATATATATATTTGTTAGAGAAACAAACTTATGAATAATCTTAGTGGTCCTATCTTGAGAAGGAGTTAACTTGTTGGTCATGATTTGGATGATCTAGTATAAAGGTGAGTTTCAAATCTCTATTTACATACCATTTTGTGGTAAATTATAGGTGTGTCAATAAGATTGAAGGCCTCTCTTCTAGGCTTATGTCCTAGATATTGTTAATCTTGTTAAAGGCTTGTTGAACAATTATGTATGCCATAGAAGTTCATAGTGTTCTAAAGATGAGGTGTATCTATATAAGTATTGAATATTATTATATAGTATTTAAAGACTTGATAAATATGTCATGATCTAAGTGAGGCATGGAGTTAGGGGGATATTTTTAATCGGTCAGATCCTACGATCAGAAGACTAAGTATTTAAATCTAAGAAAGAAGGTATGGAGGATTTTTGTGTGCTCCCAGGTTTATCTATCTTCTTACAGGTAAAATGTCATGGGTCATAAGATGTATGGGTTCTTAAATATGTGTAATATCAAATATTGGTCTAAACATGTGTAATAGTTATTTCCAGGTGTACAAGAAGTTTCAAAAGTGGATGTTGACCAAAAGGAGGTTTGTTAATTGTTTGGAGATTCTAGGGTTTTGGGCTCTACTAGAAAGATGGTTTTCCTTATGATTTGAGGTATTAGGATTCTTAATAGGTTGAATGGGACAAATAGGCTATCAAATCAATCTTCACAAAGATCTGAAGATTTGTGGTTTTCAAATTATTCTTGTTTTTGTCAACATGGAGGCTTAATTGGCTAGTAAGTTTTTGAAGGAATTATATTTTAGAGGATGAGGTAGGTGTTGAAATTTTGTGTGATTTAGGGGGAATATGATAGTGATCTATATATTAAATTTCATGTCTTGATGATGTATCTACTAAAATTTATGGGATCTACAAGTTCCAGGTAGGGCTACAAGGAGTCTAAATAGGTCTAGTATGAAGATTTGATGATTTTGACTCATTTATCCAAAAGATAAAGGAATGAGGGTTTAAATGAGATTTATTATTCAGATTTATAACATTTTTCCTATTTTGTGAGTGGCATGAAGTTATGTTGGTGGTCCTTAAGGTGGTTTAAGATAGAAGGCTAATAAGCTTGTATGGTGATTCTTCATAGTGTGTGGAGATCTGAAGATGCTTAAGAGGTGAAATGGATTATATATCTTAGGGGGACTCCCCTTCAAATGTTTCTTAGTTATTTCCATCAAATTTTAGTATTTTATGTGTTCTTTATTAATTGGTTGTAGTTCTTGGTTGAAGAAGAATGTTAGCATATAACAAGAATGATGTTGTCAAGGCAAGAAGAGGTAGGCTCAAAGTAAGCGAGAGTTTTCACTATCTTCATAATATGGTATACTCACATTGGTAGTATTTTTAGGTCATCAAGATTAGTTGGTACCCACTTTTCCATTGTGTCAAAGGGGGAGAAAGTTCCTATTTGTGAGATTCCTTGAAGAGAGAGAATAAAGATTATCTATATATTGATGGGTGTTAACATCAATGATAAAGGGGGAGATTATTGAAGAGTTATAAATGATGTCATGTTGATGTAATGGAGGTGTCTAGGTGAGTGGATGTAATGCCTTGATAGTCTAAGTGACAATGACAAAGTGTGTAATGTGCTTGTCCTAGTATGCTTGAAGGAGGCTTGGTTGATCTTCAATTTTGACATGGCTAGAGATGTTTACGGATGAGTATGGAGTATTGAGAATATAGAAGGGGTCATATAATATTTTTTCAATGATTTGAGTGCTTGTGTATATGACTTGATTTCATTTGGTTGATCATTTGTTTCACCTAGACATTTTGGGTTTAATGGCAGAAAATCCAAGTAGGTAATTTGGTAACATCACCATTGCCACATGTGGATGAGTTAGGGGCTGTTGGTCATATGGTTATGATCAAATTAGTCCCTATTTTTATGAGATAAATCCTAGGTCATGTAACTAAATGTGACAAAAGATATGCAAGTACAAATTTGGGCTCCTAGGAAGTTTGATAGTGTTTTCCCATACTTAGCCAAATTTGCAATGTGAGAAGAAAAGTTGAGTAGGCATTTTGATGTTGTTATATTTCACATGTGTGAAGGTGAAAGGAGAAAATTATCATATAAGTTTGTTTAGGTTTTTTCATAATTTATTTTTGTTAAATTTCATATCATTTGATGAAATGTGTCAAAATATATGCATGTTCAAGTTGGCCTCACAAGTAGTTGTTGACATAGTTGGCTTTATGGTAGAAGAAATCTGAGTGAGAAGATTAGTGGAGTTATATCTCACACGTGTGAAGGTTTAATAAGTATTTTCACACATGGTTGAATTATCCTATGTCAGGATATCATATGGTCCAAATTTTAAATCATGCATTTAAGCACAAAATTTTTTATTATGGTCCAAAGTTAGCCTTCTAGGCAAATAAGCAATGGTCCCCATAGCCATTTTTGCATGATGTTAAAGATTCAAACTAGATGGAGATCCAATCATTCATGGGAGTTAATAAATCTATATCTATGGTGTGTATTAACTCAATTAAGTTAAAATTTTTATTGGTTAACGAATTTAAAGATTGATTTCCTTACAAAAGGATCAATGGAGCATGTTCATTCCAAGATGTCTAGAAGCAGTGAGATGAGGACAAGTGTTTGAAGTTTAACGTCAGGTAGAGATAAATATCAAGATTCATATAAGATATAATGGTGAGTGTATGTTCATAAATATATATATATATATATATATATATATATATATCAATGGTGAATATTGAGTGAGATGTTTTTAAGGTGACCAATAATTAACATAAATAATGACTGAGCCACGTACAAAACATCGATGGTGTGCGTTTAATCAATATTGTAATATTTCACGAGATGAGGTCAATTGTTTAAATTTTGATTATATTTTGTGCACTATGTATTAAATTTCAATTAATATAAATGGTTTGAATTTAATTTTAGTATTGAGGATACAAGATGATAGCATAGTTTCTAAAGTTTAACTATGGCTGTTTGAATTTAAATATTTGAATTTAACAAAGGAAACACTACTGCTCAATTTTTGGGCCATATCTTTTGATCTATGTAGAATTTGTAGAGGACTCAAAGGAACACACACGCATGCACACGCATGCACACACACACACACACACACACACACACACACACACACACACACACACACACACACACACACACACACACACACACACACACACACACACACACACACACACACACACACACACACACACATGTATGTATGTATGTATGAAAGTGTGTATAGTCAAAGTTATTAAGGTTTAAATTTGATTGTGTGTTTGATGTTCATTTGTTAATAACCTAGGAAGGATATTTGAGCTTATATTGATGTCTTTTTTATTATTCATGATGACTTAGATATCAGATAGTGTTATATAATATATCTTGAGTATGTATAATGCTTAATAAGTTGATTTTATGTTCATTCATGGTGACTATGTGAACAAAATGTTTTTTGAACAAATTATGCTCTAGTAGAAGAATATATTTGTGACTGTAATCATTTAAGAATGTCAAAGGGGTAATATTAATTAGGTCCATGACTTTTTAAGTGGTACTATGTTCTTTTTTTTCTTGATGAAGTGATAAATGGGTGAATAGGTCTCCATAAGACCTATAAGAGCTACAAAGGCTTATTTGATAGGTGTAACTGCTTAAGGGTGACCCATGGGCGATATGGATGACCTATTAAGATTAGTTTTGAGCCATTTATTAATGTAAAAGATGAATTAAGGGTTAAGTAATGCCTAATGTCTGACCAAGTTTTTGTTAATGATGAAGGCTCTATAAATAGTGAAACAAAATATGATGGTTTCTAGATTTGTATGAAGCGGAGCATTGTGGTGACAAGTGAAGGAGAGAAACTTTGAAAGAGAAGGTACATGTCAGTGAGGAATAGTAGATAGTGAAGAGGATCATAAATTATTGTATGATAAAGTTGATGAAGGTGATCATATAGGATATTGTACCTAATAATCTTAGAAGAGGTAGAATGAGTGAGTATGCCCAAGAGGCTATTTAAGAGAGTGTGTATGGTGAGTGAAGGTAAGGTGAAGGATGTGTGTTCTAAATGAATGTATTTAAGGGTATATTAGGTTTATGATGGTGTGTATGACCTATAGGTCATATTTTTGATGTAATAATAGTGATCTTACAAGTTTGAAGATTGAGTGTGAGTGAAGGTGAAGAGTGATAATCAAAGGTCCATCATCAGGTGTTGAAGACATTAGCTAAAAAGTGGAGTTGTTGATAGGTGTTGTGTCTAATAAAAATCTAGGGGGTTTAATCCTCACTTTAAGGTGAAACTTGATAAATTTATAGTTGTTGTTTTATCTCATCTAGATAGGTGTAGTATCTCCTTGTGGGATTACAGTCTTACTAAAATTAGGGATGATAGTTCCTTGATCAGTTGTAGCTAGTCTAAATTGGATCTTGTAATTATAGGATTATAGTCCATATTTTAGGGTTTAATAAGTTATATCCCCCAATAGGGTTTCACACTTATATGTTGTGTTGATGTGATGTATGATCTTATTCATGATTTGGATTTATGTGCTTTCATGTTTATGTTGATAGATCAAGTTAATAAATGATGGAATGGTTTTGGAATTGAATGTGCATTGTTGTATACTAATTCACCCCCCTCTCAATAGTTAATTTCAACACCATTGTCATATAAAGATACCTTAGGGCATCATTATGAAATGTTCCCCCTATGTTTATGCTTCATTTGACCTTATACCAACACTAGGTTCCATGAAGAACTATTTCAAAAATATCCACTCCTCCTTACTCAATACTAACTTGTTGGGATAAAAAGCCCACCTTATATGGGAATGAACAACTCCAAATATTCCTCATGACATAAAACAACTTCTATTTAGACATCAGAAGACATAATGGCTCAAACCTCCTCAAGGAACCTTCTTGGAAACATACAACTAATATCTTGTTAATAAAAACATAAAAATTTAATTATTCTTAGGCCTATAAACATCTTTATGTCATTATATAGGAATGATCATCTTCATAACTTTAGAACTTTGTTTTTCTCCTTTAGGGCTCAACCAACTTGAAATATATTGAAGAATACTTCCAATGGGATTCACAATCTCATTGGTCTTGCAAACCAATCTAAGACTCATATCATTCTTTGAAACTCATGATCAAAATAATTGTATTTCAAGTCATCATGGATTTGACTATCTCATAACAAATTCTGTGAGTCAATATGCTAGATATGTCTATGAGACCTCATTCTCTATTGTATATCTCTATCAAATAGACATGACATCGATTATTAAATACCTTTATATGCACCATTCATTAAACTTAGTCAAGATCATTATAAACTATTCACATGTATTATAAGATCCTAATGCCACTTTGACATTCACTAATATAAATTGACTTCCCATGTTAAATATTTAAACCAATCAACTTTTCCATCATCTTACATTCATTGTCTTCTCATTTTTTCATTATCCCATGAAGTCTTGAAAACCTCATTCATGAAACTCAAGTTATATGATTCAAGTACCTACAATAACACCCAAAACTACCATGTCCATCATTTATCATGTTTATATGGTACATACATCTTATTAAGTCTTTTAACAACATGTGCACTCATGATTCTAAAGAACTCCATTGGCTCTTATACATTAATACATATATGCTTAACTAACATACAAATACAATCAAGGATATATATGCTCATACCTTTATACATCATGAAGAATCAAATAAACCTTAAATAAGTCTTAAAAACATACTTAGGTTTATAAAAACTTTACTCATCTATGAAAACTTCGTAGACTCAACTCAACTCTTCTATATCTATGATCAACTTCATAGCATCTTCATGGAAACACAAGTTTAAACATGCCTTATTTCTAAGGCCTAAAGTAAAATTCTACAAGACATATTAATGCCTTGACCTATACCTTTTTCTCAAAATGTCATTACAGTCCTTATAGATTCTCAATCTTGGGTTTGATCTTTGAATTATCTTTTGTATAATCCTCCTAAGCTACTAAATGGTATCTTTGACATTATTTCAGCTTTTACTAGTGTCCTAAAATAACACATAACTCACCATTTTTAAAGTTTTGATCAATCCTCAAGTTTACATCCTTATTCTCTTTAGACAACTCTTGAAGTACCATATTTCTTTGATATACCATCACTACAAACAAGATGAACATTGTCCTCATCACACTTGATGCTTCATAGGATCAAATTTAGGCTATCAAGCCTCTTCCAAAGGACCTAATCTGATAAAAATTATTAGAAGTAGATACTGAGAGGGAGTGGGGTTGAATATATTTATTAACAATATATATTTAATACCATTCATCATTTTATGAATCATTCATTCACATAAAAGATCAATGCATAAACAAACAACTACACAAGCATATCATAAGAGAGCACAAGAGATATGTGGAAAAAACTATTTGGGGATAAAACCCACTAAAAAATGTACATTTAATACATTATGATAATTTTAATATCAAAATTTTATATAATCACCAACTTCATAAGGATCTCCAACCCCTACCTAGATAAGCACCCACTCAACTAGTCTTCTATAAGCTCTATCTTGCAAGGAGGCTCTAAACCCCTAGGTATAATAGAACCAAATAAGTCACTTATGATATTTTATCACCTTAAAACACTTTTTTATAACTCAAATAAATATTACAACCTTATTTTTCACTCCTTATCCTTCAATCTCACTCAAACAACCTCTTAGGCATTCTCGCTTAATTAGCCCTTTCCTTGGCAATATTAGGTCAAATGACCTTTTTCAATACCCATAAAATCATAATTAAATATTCATGACATATTCAAAATATATATCTAATATTACTCAATACATTTACCTATTTTGCAAACACCTATCTCATTCACACATATGCTCAATATCTCAACTAGTCAATTCAGGCCTATTAAGCCTTCTTAAGTACTTAACCCTTGATCTCATCCATATTGCTCAGACATGAACCTTTACATAACTTAAATACTTTTTTAATATATAAAAACACACTTTTAAAATTTTAAACAAACATTACATAAGTTTTTCATATTTTATAAGGACCAAATCCACCATTAAACGTAATGGAGACCAAATGCAATTAGGTCTATCTTATCCATATGTTACCACTCTAACTATTAGAAACACTTATTTTATTAAAATATGGATTAAAAATTTAATACATGACTCCAATATAACATTTATAATTTCACCTTTGTTCCCTAACGCCATTTGGCCCATTTCATTACTTGGACCCACCAATTATGTCTATTACCTTTTAGGCCTTCTCACTAGCAAAAAGTCTATCAACTAAATATGAATCCATCATTAAATATTGACACATAACATAAAAAATAAATAACATTAACATATACTCCATGGCCTCATTGTCATCACCAAGTGATTTAATCTTCATTACTAAGGTCAAAAGGCCTCAAATCAACTCTTGTAGCATGACCACTCAAAATGGTCAAACACAGTCAAGAACGTTTGAATTTCAAAACTTGAACAGGGAAAAACCATGACTTAAAATTCCTTATAATTAAAATTTGATACTTATATAATATATTAATATCCATTTAATTCTCCAAATCTTTGAAAAACACCTCAAACTCACCTCTACAATGTGGCCAATAAGAATGGTCATTCTGATCTAAAATATAGTCATGTGAAAGTTTTTATTTAACACTTGTAAGAGTGTTTAAAATAAATATCATGCACATACATTAATCCTTTGTGATATATATATATATATATATATATATAACATCCTTAAAAATTTATATATCAACCTTCAGTGATAATCATTGGTCTTGCAAACCAATCTTTCAAGCCCCTCTCTCATAGTCCTAACACATCCATACAGGCTATTTTGGATTTCATATATAAACCACTTAAAGTGATTAAAAAATTTAATAAAGAATTAATAGATAAAATAAATAACAAAAAACATAAAAAAATTAATTTTATACATTGGATTTTATCATAGGATCTCACATTCTTCACTTCACCTATCACACCAAGAATTGTCAATCTAACTCATGAATCAGTCATTGTGAAAATGACTCTTAACACCTAGGGGAAAACTTAATTTAACTTAAAAATAATTTAAATGATTGTTTTATATCATAAAATCAACCTCAAATATACATAAATATATGTCTAATGTTAAATATATAACAAACATATCAATCATTAAACCTCACTCCTTTACTGTCTTCATTCACTCAGACAAGTCACTATGAGATCACTAATAGTACCATTTAAAATGAATTAAAAATAATATAATAAAAATTAAAATTATTTTTAGGTATTTAAAAATAATATAATGTAATTTTATCCTTCCCTAATCCTTTGTAACCACTCCCTAATATCTTTCTCACTTTAACTAGTTTTTCTCACTATTCTCACTCTTAGCTAGTTTAGTGATTGGTAAAATTGATTGAAAAAAATATTTGAAATAGATGTTTTATATTGTAAAAATAAAACCATGGAAATAAATAATTATTTTTTAACTTAAACCTCCATTTACTTTCATGAATTGACTTGGTCAACCTTGTCTGTACTGTCAAATTCTTTAGAAATAAGCAATTTTCTGTAGCTTGTACTCACTACCCTAAAAATTACTACCACCTAGAGATTCTTGGAGAATTAATATACCACATGAAATAATAAACATTTCTTTAATAATCTATTATTGACACTTTTTAATAATATTTCTCCAATTATGTCATTACAAGGGTTTTGAGAGGTTTTAGACTAGTTTACCCTCTTAACATTTATTCATATAGATATGTCCTTAAAACTACCTCATGATGCTTGGAAAGAATTATTATTACCCTTTTACATATATAAAATAAGGATCATGACACCATGTAAAGTTTACACATACCAGTGAGCATCAAAATATCCTTCTCAAGCTCTCATCTCTTCATTCTACATGCTCAAGAAACCTCAAAATGTGTTTTATTTATTACTTATTTAATAAATGAACATAGACCTGGGGAAAATCCTTGAAATAACCTATCAAAACTCAATATTTGATAATATTTTCTCTATCACCTTGGAAACTGACTTTGACTCCTCATTAGACCTCACTAGGTCTCTTTTCACACTAGCCCTAGGATTGTTAGTTATATTTCAACCTTTGAAAACACTTTGGAACATATTATACTAATATAAATACATCATATAAATTCATTCATACTCATAACATGATTACACAAGCTAAAAATCCATATAAACAAATCAAGACACCTCATACTGCCACCTAGGTTCTTAGGATGAGGCCCATGAGAAGATCTCCAATGAAGGACTTACCTCTTTAGTTCACTCTTAGAGTCATGTAACTAAATAAAAACCTCTCTCTCATGATTTAGAACTTAAAAACACACCTTAAATATTATATAAATTTTTATCACCATCATCATGAATTTATAGGCCATGTCCATGCTTAGGAACTAGACCAATAAATAGGCCTACTAGATAACATACCCTTGGAGACCTTCCTCAATATTATCGATGTAATTTTAGACATACATGGATGATTTAATGGTTTAAATTCATTTTCAAATATTATTATACATCCTATTATGCATTTTTTCATTCATCTCCAAGAACCACCATGCTCCTTACACTAAACTTGATATCCCATGCTCAAGCCTTATTATCACTTCATGACATCATATTTCATTAAGGACTAATGACCAAATACACATTATGGTGATTAATTTGACATAAATTATATTTAAAAATTACATGACATAAATGAAAACTTTCAACACTCTTATAAATCATGGTGAAAGTTTATTCAATTTTCTTACTCAAGGATGAGAAATGTCTCTTTAGAGATGCCTTAAAATGACTAAACATCTTGGCATTAAAGCCTGATGGAGAGTGGAGGGTGAGAATTATAGTGTTTATATTACCATAAGGACATGTGAGTAAATATTTTCATCAATTTTTATAGTGGTGTCACATCCCATTTTCCTCTGTTAATTATTAGTCTAATGAACTACTGTCCCTTTGGCATATGTGTCATTGTGACATGTTGGATGTGGTGCGTGTGCGTACATTTGTTTCTAGATTTAGTCATGATATACATTTAATTATCATTATTTTCATGATTAAATTAATTAAATATATATTTGATTCTATTAACAAACTATTAATTATAAATGTGTCATTATCAACATCTTTGAATAATCAGCCAATTCATTATTGATATTTGACATATATCGATAGAATCAATATATAAATATACATTAGTTTTTTCTTATTTTTTAAAATATATAGTTATCTTTTAATTATGGCATTATGTATTTAAATATATTAAATAAATAACTATACTTTATTTAATGGTTTTCATGCAAATTAAAAAAAATGAATATCTTTATTAAAATTGCTTAACTAGACTGATTGTTTAGTAAAGTGGTATATCATTCAATAATAATAAATTTAAAGTTAATGTTGAAAAATAAGGAATGAAATTAATATAATTTAATAAATTTATAATTTTAGTTAATTATCCATGCATGAATCTACCTAAAAATTAGGAAAATAGACATTTTGTTTAATAGGTCAACCCAAGTGAATATTTAGATAACAAAGAGCATAATGGCATAGAAATTTAAAGTTTACATGTTTTAAATTAAAAAAAAGATAAGAATTAGAATTTCATGGATAAATTAAGGGAGATAAATTTTCATGCAAAGTGAATAGCGTCACATGTAAGTTAGATTGGATGCCTCTTCTATGCAGAGTTTTTAATCATTGCCTTCCCATAATCTTTGTTATCACCACATCGAGGGTTTGAACCTCAGGAAAGAAATTTGTTTCACCCAAAAACATTAACATTGATGCCATATCAATTTTTTTCTTTTATTTTATTTAACTTATCCCATGAGAAATAACACCACCATTATTTTATCTCAGATATTTCAATTCAAATAGAATCACATTTTATTTTAGTCAAGGATTTCAATGGACTCAGAAAGCCCCTCTGCATTTTCAACAGACTATAACTTGAATTTATCTCCATGTCTAGATAGGATATATATAATGTATATATATTATGGTCATGTTTACTTCGATGAGTATGAGTCATTTCACATCTACTTCCTATGTTTAACAATTATATCCTGAAAGAACTTTCTTTATTTCTATCATGAGTTTCATTACACTAGCTGGTGCATATTTGATTTTACGTTATTATTAATTGATGGAAGGAAAGGGAGGTGTGAAGAATGAGGAAGTCTAGATATAGAGTGAGGATAGAATGAATATGTGATTGCACAAAAAAGTGTTGGGGTACAATCTAGAGGAGATTTCACTCCCTACAGATGCTTGGAAATATTTAGACCTGTAATTAATATTGCATGAGTTTCTTCCCTTACCTATTTTTAAAATTTTTCTATAGAATAAAATAATCAATAGGAAGGAAAGAATTATGTAGTTATTATTTGAAGAAATAAATGATTCCATATGCTTAGTATGAAATCTATATATATTTATATACTTATGTTGGTAGATATGAGAATATATCACTATATAAAACTTTTTTATTATACCTATGTGTAGCCTTTGAAGAAAAGAGATATAATCAAGTACGATTTGATAAATAGGGAATGTTAAATGATATCCTTGATCTTTTTCTTTTTTTTTTTCGTATTTTGATGTGAGGATATGATATATTTTTGAATGGATGTAATATTTTGGTTATATAATACATAGAGTCAAATGACTTTCTTGTGATGGGTTGTGGAGAAAATTATATAAAAGCATATGTACCTTGGAATGGTTAGAATTAGTTATATAAGAGAATAAATTAATTATTTTCAGGTAGCATATATATAGATATATATATATATTTTAATTGAGATTATATTTGTTAAATATTTGGGTTTTATTGTTACATATGGGTAGTTATTTTGAGTGTGTAATCCTACACTCACCTATGCCTCCTCAATTTTTGGTAGAGATTAAGAATTGCATTAGTTGTATTTAAAATGAATGAAACCATCAAGTATATAATGATAAGAGATAATTGAAAAAGTTGAAATATTAGTTTAGGTGTTGAGCCTTATAAACTGTAACACTAAGGTAAAAGTTCCAAGCCATTTACATGGAAGGTCATGTTTAAAATTGAAGTACCTAGTCATTTAATGGTTAACGTTATGAAAAAATCAATAATTTTTTTTGTATATGTTAGTGAAGCACTGGAAATAAAGTAATTTTTTTTTACATTTCATAAATCATAACAATGATTAAATAGATAATGTCGTATTAATAGTTATAATCACATTATAATGTATTAATAGACTTACAAGTAGTATATTAATAATAGTGACAATAATTAACCTTCAATTATTTTATTCCATATCATAGATTGAAATGCTAATATATTATTGAAACATTGTGAAGGTACTTTAAACCATTGAGCACATCTTATTTAACACTGTGTCTTTTATGCTTCTCTCCTTAATACAAGATCAAATGCTAGGTTGAACTTTATTTTTGGCCTCAGACTTTCATATTTACGATGTGATCTAAATTGAGTTGTAAATCCGAGTTGCATTTACATTAATAAGCATGATTATATTGGGATCCTTATAATAAGTTAAAAGTTGAGATTTAATTTAAATGCCAAGATACTAGTTTTAAATGGAAGCATATTTAATTAATTAGGGTACATGAGAACATTGAACCAAACTTAGAGATACAAATAACTTTTTATGCCTTTAACATTACAATCAAACATTTTAAATTATTGTTTAAACATGAAAATACCAGTTATTATTATTACAATGCTTGTTTCATAATATAAGAATGCAAATTAAAATTGGTGGTGATTATAAATGTAAACTTATATTAACAAGTATGACACCTGATTTATGAGGAAAGGTGATATTTGTATAAAATATTATGGTTGGAAGTATGAAATTATAGAGCAACATATTGCTCTTGATAGAGTATTTGAGTTATTTTTATTCTTTATGAACTAAATGAATATGAATTCATTTCATAGTAATGAATGGATTAAGACATATGCATTTGTTATATCTAGATCCACCCTTACATATATAATGTGCTAGTTATTTATTGAATAGTAAGTATTGTAACATTTGTTAGGGTGTAGTCATATTAATCTTATGTTTTGGTATAACTACATCTATCCCTGATTCTGTGTATGTAGGTGACATCATAGATATGTATGGTAGCTTGGGGAGTGAGTGTGGGCATAAAAAACTAAACTTTATAGTTATTTCCTAGTATGACATCTATTATAAATAATAGTGAAAGCAGATAGCCTTTTTGTAGCATAGTATTGTTATGCAAACTTGTCGGTAGCAAGATCAAGTTTGTTGTATCTTGTAAAATGAAAAATTGTATGCATTTTATTTCATGAGAAAGTTAACTGTACAAGTGGATATACTTTTCTAGAATAACATAGTGCATTGTGAGGTGTACCTAGAGTTTATGTTCTCATTAGATTATTATTGAAGCTATACTCAGATAGTATAATTCTGACTTGTTTTATTGTTACGGTTGCATGTAAGATTATTATTGGTGTTGAGTCAGATACTCAAACACAAATACCTATGATAGTATGGGATGTCATAGAGTTTTACGATATTAAAAAACACACACACACACACACACACACACACACACACACATGTTATGGTTGTTAATGTTTGGGTAGAGTGATTATGAACTATGATAGTATGGGATATCATAAGATACATTATCTTAAATGTAAATACTCGAGTGGTACATACTATATTTTTATGTTTGGACTCTCACCTAAATTGATTCTTCTAACAATTTTTTTGGTTATTACTTTAGAAATATATTCATTAAAATTAGTAGGACAACATGTATGCATGCATACAATCTTGATAATATAATTGAATGATAGTTTTGACTATTATTATACTATATGACTTGCTTTATTTTATATACTTAGCTTAATTTTGTGTCTAGTATGTGATTCTCTATGGAAATAATAATGTATATTCCTTCATCATTGATATTATCTAAGTTTTATGTGAGAGTGATGGGTAAGCACACAACCCTAGATAGTAAGGTGTTAATTTGAAGTATATCACTTAGTTATGGGATTAAACCAGTGCTTAGAAGTTCATCTATGTCATGAGTAGTCTGTTTCATGTTTGTCTTAGAGTGCCAACCCCTTCAGTGGTGATGTCTCATGGAGGAGACCATCACTTTTGCAAGGAGAACTACATCAGACCGTGATTCTAAGGAGTGGATATGTAGGCTACCTAAGATTATGGTGGGGCATCAGGTCTAGATCCTTAGGCTAGGTTAGGATCAACTTGATTACATATCAATCCATGTAAGTGGTTGAATTCGTACTGGCACTTAGTTTTGGATTTTGGATTTGCTAATGTCCTTACTGAGATAATATTTTTTTTGTATCTTACATTTTATTCTATGTCTAATAGTATTGGAATGTTAAAATTGTTACTACTTGTAGTTATTGATTATATGACTGACTAAAGTATTCTAAAAACTATGGTTAAATGAATGTTAAATATTTAGTTCTTTAAAAAAATTGTTTTTTCTAAGTACAACATGGCAGGTTGTTACATGTGGTATCAAAGATTAAGCTCGAACTCTAGGACTTAATGAGTCCATTTGCATTTTCATATCTTTCTATCTAGTAGAAAGGAAAAATGTGAATACATTTTTATTATAGTGAGTGGGTCACCTAAGAACATTCGTAACCCCTTAGAGTTATTAAAGGGTGGCCTTAATGAGTGTCTCATTGATGATGGTTTTATAAGGTGTATGGGTAGGAGAGTACATATCTTGGTTCTTAAGTTGTGAATAAGAGTTTCCTACCATATTTTTGATCTTTTGATTGAACACCTTGAGTATGACTACATCTTTCTTGGTAGTCAAATCACCTTCACCATTTGCATTTGTGTTTGACACACATGGAGGGCTTCTGATTTCAATACATATATGCTTTCATTTTATGTCTTTTTTACATAAAAACTAGGAATGGGAATTTCCTTTGTTGATTGCAGATGTCTTGATTATAAATTCCTTTGTGTTAGGAGTTTTTGGATTAGCATCCTTATTTTTCTATTTATATATACTTGAGAAAAAGTATCATCTTTCTTCGTTATCTTAGAGGTGAGTTTTTATGCTTATTATACTCATACATCATTCTAAGCTACCAAAAAAATTCATATTTTTTTTCAAGATGTTGATTTAGTGTTATCTTAAGTGGGAACTTATTTCTAAAATATTTTTTGATCTACTTTCCCTTAAGTTTGTGGGATAGTGTTTCCTACTTCTTATTGAGGAAATTTTTAAGGTTGGATGAATTGGTGATTCCTTGTGGTTAATATTTTCCTTCCAATTGAGGAAGAAGGTTATGATTCTATTCTTGAAATTTGATAAGTAATGTGGATTATAGTGTTATATTTTACCATATGAGGATATGTAGGAAGTTTTCTTTTAAGATGTTATCTCTCTACTTTATACTTGTAACTTTATAGAGTTACTATTTTATCTAAAATGTAAACTTGACCACAAGGATGACTAACAATGGATTTATATTAATTATAGATTATTATAATTAGTATGTTACTATCTACCCTTGTTAGAATACTATTATTCTATTTTTAAAAACATGTTGTTTTAAAGAGTGGTACATGTACCTTTTTACTAGAAGCAAGGTATTAAATGTACATAACATCTT
The DNA here is from genome assembly GCA_037957365.1 of Torreya grandis. NCBI lineage: Eukaryota > Viridiplantae > Streptophyta > Pinopsida > Cupressales > Taxaceae > Torreya > Torreya grandis. The sequence goes on along the minus strand of JARHVA010007723.1, from coordinate 573,666 downwards.
GGTAAGGGTAGAGATAAAACTTTTAACTTGTTGTAATTCTAGCCAAACAAGAAAGAATAAATTATTGTTTTTTTCCTTTATAAGGTTGTAAGGATGTTATAATCCTTCACTTATGTATGTTATGTTAATTATGAAATTATTTCTGCTTAACTATGGATATAAAAAGATAAGTTGTGAAATTATGATACTAGATATGTTTAGCTAGTAGCAACTTAACATAATATCAGGATGATTGTATGATGTTATAATATGTATGTTAGTACATATAGAAATATTATAACATATAGTAATTCTTTTTAAGATCTGTTAGTATAGATCCATGTTTCTTTGATCCTTGTGTACATTTTTTATTTGGACATCATCAAGTTATAGAGACCCAATAAAAGAATGGTGAATTGGGAACATGAGTTCTAAGTGATAGGATGATATCCTAAGTAGACTCATATTAACTTAGATTATTAGTAATGAGTTAGATATGATAGATAGACTTGTCAAATTTAGGATTTGATAGGTAGAACTTGTCAAATTTAGTCATATAGCCATACACATGTATACTAGATAGGTATTCCATGTGGACAATTGTTCTATGATTGTATACATTTTTTCCAGTTCCTATTCATCATCATCCTTATCTAGAGCTCTGATTGAGTTAGGACATCATTGACATGTTATATTTATTTGAGGCTACATGGAGTAATGATAGTATTAACATATACACGTTATGTTTTCTAGGTGCCCTTAGTACTTTTCTCTAGTTTGAGAAATACACTCTCTAGGATAGGGAGATGTACAGAGGGACTACAAAGTTTTATGTGACTCTTCTTGGTCAGTTGTTTTGATGATCTCATGTGTATTTATAAAGTTGGTAAGACTTTTTTTGAGTTGTTAAACCCCAAGTGGTCTTGTTAATCATTAGCATAATTGACATTCATAAAACTAAATTACATAATAGAAAATATTAATAAGTAAGGTATTGTGGGACCAATATTCTATAAATAATAGTGAGTGCACAAGATGAACTTTTAAGGTAAAATTTATGGTTATTTACAAACTATGATAATAGATACTATGTTTATATGGTGATAAAATCTGATGTCATTCAAAACTTATATCTCATCAGGGCAATGACCAATTTTAAGGGGGGAGGATGTCACATCCCATTTTCCACTAACAGGTTTTAGTTCGATGAACTATTATCCCTTTGGCATATGTGTCATTGTGACATGTTGTCTATGGTGCATGTGTGTACATTTATTTTTAAATTTAGTCATGATATGCATTTAATTATCATTATTTTCATGAGTAAATAAAGGAAATAGATATTTTATTCTATTAATAAATTATTGAAAATAAATGTATCATTATCAACATCTTTGAACAATTAGCTAATTCATTATTGATATTCAACATATATCGATATAATCAATATATACATATACATTAGTTTTTTTATTAAAGATATAGTTATCTTTTAATTATGGGATTATGTATGTATATCTATTAAATAACTAACTATCATTGCTTTAATGGTTTTCATACATATCAAAATAAATGAATATCTTTATTAAAATTGCTTAACTAGACTTATTGTTTAGTAAAGTGGTGTTTCATTCAATACCAAGCAATTTAAAGTTAATATTGATTAAATATACATGAAATTAAAATAAGTTAATAAAGTTATAAGTTGAGTTCATTATCCATGCATGAATCTACCTAAAATTTAGGAAAATAGACATTTTGTCTAATAGGTCAACCGAAGTGAATATTCAGATAACAAAGAGGACAATGGCATAATAATTTAAAGTTTACATGTTTTAAATTAAAAAAACATTAGAATTAGAATTGTATGGATACATGAAGGGAGATAAATTTCCATGAAAATTGAAGAGCACCACATGTAATTCAAACTGACTACCTCTTCTGTGTAGAGTTGTTGATCTTTCCCTTCTTCATTACCTTCCTAAAATCTTTGTTATCATCACGTCGAGGGTTTGAAACTTAGGAAAGTAGTTTTTTCTGCCCAACAGCATTAACATTACTACAATATCAAGTTATATTATTTTATTTAACTCAACCCATGAGGAATACCACCACCATTCTTTTATCTCATTTATTTCAATTCAAATGGAACCACATTCTATTTTAGTCAAGGATTTTAACGGACTCAAAAAGCCCCTCTACATTTTCAACAAAATACAAATGTGTTTATCTCCATGTCTGGATAGGATATATATAATATATATGTACTATGGTCATGTTTCCTTCAAGGAGTGTGAGTCACTTGACATGTGCTTCCTTTGTTTAACAATTATATCATGAAATCAACTTTCTTTATTGGTATCATGAGTTTCATTATTCTGGCCAGTGTATATTTGATTTTACATTATTGTGAATTGATGGAAGGAAATGGAGGTGTGAAGAATGAGGAAGTCTGGATATGGCATAAGGATAGAAGGAAGATGGGACTGCATAAAAAAATGTTGGGGTACAATCTAGAGGAGATTTCACTCCCTACAAATGGTTGGAAATATGTGAACCTATAATTAATATGGCATGAGTTTCTTCCCTTACCTATTTGTTTTATTTTCTATAGAATGAAATAATCAATAGGAAGGAAACAATTATGTAGTTATTATTTGAATAAATAAATGATTCCATATGCTCAATATGAAATCTATATAGATTTATATACTTATGTGGGTAGATATGAGAATATATCACTATAAACAACTATTTTATTATACCTATGTCTAATATACCTATGTGTAGTCTTTGAAAAAAATAAATCTAATCAAGTCTGATTTGATAAATAGGAAATGTTAAATGACATCCCTGATCTTGATCTTGTTTTTTTTTGTATTATAATGTGAGGGTATGATAATTGTTCAAATGGATGTAATATTTTGGTTATATAATACATAGAGTGGAATGACTTTCTTGTGACGGGATATAGAGAAAATTATATAGAATATTGTGTACCTTGGAATGGTTAGAATTAGTTATATAGGAGGATGTATTTATTATTTTTAGGTAATACACACACACACACACACACACACACACACACACACACACACACACACACACACACACACACACACACACACACACACACACACACACACACACACACACACACACACACACACACACACACACACACACATATTAATTGAGATTATATTTAATTAATATCTGGGTTTTATTGTTATGTATGGGTAGCAATTTTGAGTGTGTAATCCTACACTTACCTACACCTCCTCTATTTTTGGTAGAGTTTAAGAATTTCATTAGTTGTATTTAAAATGAATGAAACCATCGAGTATAGAATTTCAAGAGATAAATGGAAAAGCTGAAATATTAGTTTAGGCATTGAGTCTTATAAAATACAATGCTAAGGTAAAAATTCCAAGTCATTGATATGGAATGCCATGTTCAGAAGTGAAGTGCCCAGTCATTTAATGGTTAATGTTATGAAAAATTTGATAAAATGCTTTGTATATGTTATTAAAGTATTGGAAATAAAGTAAAAGTTGTTTATGTTTCATAAATCATAAAAATGATTAAATAGATAATGTCATATTAATATTTATAATAACATTATAATGTATTAATAGACTTAAAAGTAGTATATTAATAGTAGTCAAAACAATTAAAATTTAATTCATTTATGCCATATCATAGATTAAAATGCCAATATATTATTGAAATGCTATGAAGGTACTTTAAACCATTGAGCACATCTTATTAAACATTGAGTCTTTTATGCTACTCTCTTGAATACAAGATCAAACTGCTGGGTTGAACTTTATTTTTGGCCTCAAATTTTCATATTTGAGGTGTGATCCAAATTGATTTGTAAATATGAGTTTCATTTACATCAATAAATGTGATTATATTGGGATCCTTATAATAAGTTAAAAGTTGATATTTAATTTAAATGCTAAGATACTAGTATTAAATGGAAGCATATTTAAGTACTTAGTGTACATGAGAACATTGAGTCAAACTTAGAGATACATATAGCTTCTTATGCCTTTAATGTTGCAATCAAACATTTTAAATTGTTATTTAAATGTGAAAAGACTATTTATTATTATTACCATACTTGTTTCATAATAGAAGAATGTGAATTATAACTAGTGATGATTATACACATAAGTTTATATTAACAAGTATGACACTTGATTTATGAGGAAAGGTGATCTTTGTATAGAATATTGTGGTTGGAAGTAAGAAATTATAGAATGACATATTTCTCTTGACAGAGTATTTGAGTTATTATTATTCTTTATGAATTAAATGAATATAAATTCATTTCATAGTATTGAAGGTATTAACACGTATATATTTGTTATATCTAGACCCACCCTTACATAAATATACAAGAGTTGATTGTTTCTTGAATAGTAAGTATTGTAATATTTGGCAGGGTGTAGTCGTATTAATCTTATGTTTTGGTATAACTACATCTATCCATGATTCTATGTATGTAGGTGACATTATAAATATGTATGGCATCTTGGGGAGTGAGTGTGAGCATATGAAACTAACCTTGATAGGTATTTCTTAGTATGGCATCTATTATAAATTATAGTGAAAGTAGATAGCCTTTTTATAGCATATTAATCTTATGCAAACTTATCGGTAGTAGGATCAAGTTTATCACATCTTGTAGAATGAAGAATTTTATGTGTTTTATTTCATGAGAAAGTTAATTGTATAAGTGGCTATACATTTCTAGAATAACATAGTGCATTGTGAGGTGTACCTAGAGTTTATGTTTTCTTCAAATTATTATTGAAGGTATACTCAGATAGTATAATTATGACTTGCTTTATTTTTATGGTTGGGTGTAAGATTGTTGTTGGTGTTGAGTCAGATACTCAAACACAAGGACCTCTAATATTGTGGGATGTCATAGAGTTTTATAGTGTGAAAATTACCTAGATGGTACATACTATATTCATTACATATTAAACCATGTGTGTGTGTGTGTGTGTGTGTTATGGTTATTAATGTTTGGGTAGAGTAATCATGAACTATGATAGTATGGTATATCTTAGGATACTTTAGCTTAGATGTATATACTTGGTTGGTACATATTGTAGTTATATGTTTGGAATCTCATCTAAATTGATTTTTCTAATGATTTTGTTAGTTATTAATTGAGAAATATATTCATATTAGTTAGCAGGAAAACATTTATGTGTGCATACAATCTTGAGAGTATAAATGAATAATAGGTTCGATTGTTATTATACTATATGACTTATTTTGTTTTATATACTTATCTTAATTTTGCACCTAGCATGTGATTCTATATGGAACTAGGAATGTATATTCCTTCATCATTTTTATTATCTAGGTTTTATGTGAGAGTGTTGGGTAAGCACACAACCCTGGATAGTAAGGTGTTAATTTGAAGTGTATTACTTAGCTGTGGGATTAGACCAGAGCTTTAGAAGCTCATCTATGTCATGATTATTTTGTTACCTATTTGGATTAGAGGTATAACCCGTTCAATGGTGATGTCTCATGGATGAGACCATCACTTTTGAAAGGAGAACTACATCAGACCCTAATTCTAAGGAGTGGATATGTCAGCTACCCAAGATTGTGGTGGGGCATCAGGTCTAGATACTTAGGATAGGTTAGGGTAGACTTGATTGCATATAAATCCATGTGACTGGTTGAATTAGTACCAATACTTAGTTTTGGATTTTAGATTTTCTAATGTCCCTAGTGAGATAGTAAACTTTTTGTATCTTACATTTTATTCTATGGTTAATAGTGTTGGAATGTTAAAATTGTTACTACTTATAGTTGATGATTATATGACTAACTAAAGTATTATAATAACTATGGTTGAATTAATTTTCAATATTTAGTTATTTGTAAAAATATTATTTCTTTTTATAAGTAAAACATGGTGGGTTGTTACAAGTGGTTCAAAATATACACCTCCCATAAACCAACTTTTGGTCTTTTAAGAGAGATTTGGCTGCACGAGAAAACTTAGTGCCATGTATCACTCTTTCCAAGTGATAAGGAACCATCCATATGGTGATAATATGACTATGCTATATAAATATAATAGTTGACAACTCATATCTACCTCTAATGGCTCTCCTAAAATTCATGGTATACATTTGCATAGTTTTCCCACCCAGGGATAAGAAAATTCTCTTAAGGAATGTGTCTGACCAACTAAAACTTTTAGTATCAGGGTCTAACATAGACTTGAGGATGTCCATTATAATGTTAAAAATCTCATTTAGATGTGTATAAAAATATGGTTCATCTAATGGGCTAATGAGTCAAAAGATATGCCTCCCACAAACCAACATTTGGTCTCTTCAGAGATATTTAGATGTGAGATAAAAGTCACCCCATGTCTCATTCATATCAAGTTTCTAAAAATCCTCTATGAGATTTTAATAATAATTTACCACGTAACTATAAGAGATGATATATTTATCTACCCCTCATGGTTCTCCTATAATGTGTGGTAGAATTTCATTTAGTTTTCCCACTCATATGAGAAGCTTCTCTTATGCGATGCATTTGGCCAACTATAAATGTTAGTCCTATGGCCTAATAGAGAGTATAGGGTGTATATTATAGAATCAAAAACATCTATATGGATGTGTCAACATAGATAATTCATTGATTTGGATAATGAGTCACAAGATAAACTTCCCACATACCATGTTTTGGTCTCTTAAGATACATTTATCGAAGATAAAAAAAACTCACCACCATGTCTCATTCATCCTGAGTTATATGGAATACTCCAAAATATTTTAACATGATTATACCATATAAATGGAGGATTTGAAAGTTAATATCTACCCATCATGGTGGAAGCTTCTCAATTTTTCTACTTAGGGATGAGGAGTTTCTCTTAAGGGATAAATTTAGCCAACTGTAACTTTTAGTCCAAGGTCATCACAAAAAGTAGAGGGTGTAAATTATAGCATTAAAACTAAAATCTAAATGTGTCCATATATATTGTTAGTTAATTGGGAAAATGAGTCATAAGATACTACTCCTGTAGACCAACTTTTGGTTGCTTAAGATACATTTTTCTACAAGATAAAACTCACTATCATGTCTCACTCATCATGATTGAAACAAAATACTCTAGGAAATTTTAATTAGACTCACTCATGAAATTTTAGGATTTTATTAGTGATCTATACCACTCATGGTTCTCCTACAATGCATAGTGGAGGTTTGCTCATTTTTCCCTCTCAGGGATGAGAGGCTTATCTTAACAGATACATTTGACCAAATACAATATTTAGCCTTAGGACCTAATTGAGAGTGGAGGGTAAACATTATATAATTATAATTCACATCTAGACACATTTTTGTATATGTTTTGTCAATTGGGCTAATGAGTCACAAGACACACCTCACATAAAATAAAATTTGGTCTCTTAGGAAACATTTATCTATGTATGAGAGAAAACTCAGCACCATGTCTTGATTATCTCGAGTCCATATAATCATATGGGATATGTTAAAAGGATTCACCCATAAAACTATATAATATGTTGGCTCATCTCTACACCTCATGGTTGTCATAAAATGTGCATTGAAATTTCACTTAGTTTTTCCACTTAGGGATGATAAGCTTCTCTTAAGGGATGCATCCACCCAAATGTAAATTTTGATATTGGAGCCTAATGGAGATAAAAGGGTGGACTTTATAGGATTATAATTTCCATCTAGATGTGTCTGTGTGGATGCTTCATTGGTTGGGATAATGAGTCACAAGATATGCCTCCCATAGACTATCTTTTGATCTCTTAATAGACATTAGATGTGAGATAAAAATAATTATCATGTCTCTATCATATTTATTTAAATAAAATACTCTAAGTGATGTTAATATGACTAATTAATTCAACTATAGGCCCATGGATCCTATATACCCCTCATGGTTCTCCTAGAACATACACTAGAAGTTAACTAAAATTTCTCACATAGGGACGAGAAGGTTCTCTTAAGGGATGGATTAAACCAACAAAAAATTTTGGTCCCTAGGTTTGATGAAAATTGGATGGTTCCCACCATGGCATTAAAAATCTCATTTAGATGCATTCATGTAGATGGTTCATTGATTGGGATAACAAATCATAAGATACTCCTACCATAGACCAACTTTTGGTTTCATAAGAGACATTTTACTATGAGATAAAAATTATAACCATGTATAATTATCTTAAGTTCCATGCAATATTATATGATATGTTAATAGGACTAAATGATGAAATTATTGGAGCTGGCAGATCCTATTTACCCCCCACAATTCTCCTTCAATGTGTGGTGTAATTTTACTCAGTTTTCCCACTCAGAGATGTGAAGTTTCTCTTAAGGGATGCATTTATCCAACTATTTTTTTTGGTTTTATGCATAATAAAGATCATAAGGTGACCATTATAGTGTTAAAACAACCATCTATATCCATTGGTAAAGATGGTTAATCAATTGGGATAGTGGTTCAAAATATACACCTTCAATTGACTAAATTTTGTTCTCATAAGATACATTTAGATGTGAGATAAAATTCATAGCCATGTATTTCTCATCCCAAGTTACAAATAATCCTCTAGGGGATATTAAGGTAACTCCCATGTGTAACTATAGGAGCTAATTAATTATCTCTACCCATCATGATCTCTAGCAATATGCAACATAATTTCATTACAATTTCCACTAAGGGATGAGAAGCTTCTATTAAGGGATCCAGGTAACCAACTAAATTTTTTGGTCTGGGGGATTTAAAAAGAGTTGAGGGTGACCATTATATTTTTAAAAAATATAATTTGTATGTGTATTCTGACATGGTTCAACTAATGTGCTAACAAGTCACAAGATACACCTCGCATAGTCTAACTTTTGGTCTCTTGATAGACATTTGGCTACGAGAGAAAACTCACTACCATGTCTCACTCATCTTGAGTTCCATGAAATCCTACAAGATTTTGTAAGAGGAATGTCATATGAAATTATAACATCTAACGGATCATCTCTATGCCTCATAGTTTTCCTATGACTTGGGAAGGAAATATGCTTAGTTTTCCCACTCATATATGAGAAGCTTCTCTTAAGTGATGTGTCCATCTAACTAAAAAATGTGTTCCTAAGATGTAGTGAAGATTAGAGGGTGGAAAATATATCATTAAAATGTCCATATATATTCATCCACATATATTGTTTGTGTATTTGGCTAACAAGTCACAAGATATACCTCCCACATACCAACTTTTGGTCTCTTAAGAGATATATTTTTAAAATATAACTCACTGTCATGTCTCTCTCATATATATTTCCATGGAATAATATATAATATTTTAATAATAATATCCAATGTAACTAAAAGAGCTTAAATATCCTCTCTACCCCTCATGTTTGTCATGTAATGTGTGGCAAAAGTTCACTCAATTTTCACACTCAGGGGTGAGAATATTCTATTAATGGATGCATTCAACCAAATGAAAATTTTGGTCCCTTTTATTGAAAGAGAGTATAGGTTTTAAATTATAACATTAAAATTTACATTAAAATATATCTTCATAGATGGTTCATTGATTAGACTAATGACTCACAAAATATGCCTCCCACATACCAACTTTTTGTTTCTTAAGAGACATTTGGTTGTGAGAGAAAACTCACCACTATTTATTACTCATATTGAGTGCCATAAAATAATATAATTGATGTTAATATGACTTTAAATTGAAACTATGAGAGATAAAATATCCTCTCTACCCTTCATAATTCTCTTAAAATTTATGGTAGAAGTTCACTTAGTTTTACCACACAAGGATGATAAGATTCTCTTAAGGGATACATCCAGCCAACTATAAATTTTTATCCTAAGGCATGAGAAGGAGTGGGTGTTTTTCCTTATAGTGTTAACAAACCCACTTATATGTATTCTCATAAATGTATTTTCAATTGGATAACGAATCATAATATATGCCTCTCACAGATTGACTTTTGGTCTCTTAAGAGATTTTTAGTTGTGATAGAAAACCCATTACCGTGTTTCAATTATATCAAATTTAATATAATCCTATTGGGAATTTTAATATGAATAACCCATGAAACTATAATACTTGTGTATCCTTTCTACCCCTCATGGTTATCTTATAATGTGGGATAAAATTTTATTCAATTTTCCCACTTAAGGATGAGAAGCTTCTCCAAGGGATACATCTAAACAACTATAAATTTTGGTCCTTGATCCTAAAAAAGAGTGGAGGGTATAAATTATATCATCAAATATATCATTTGTACATGTCTACATAAATGGATCATTGATTAAGATAACAATTCAAAAGATACATCTCCCATGGACTAAATTTTGATATAGCTACAAAAGAAAACCTGACACCTTATATTTCTCATCTTGATTTCCATGAAATCCTATGAAATATGTTAATATGACTCAATTGTTCAACTATAGTATCTAAAATATATGTTTTACCCCTCACAGTTCTCTTAAAACATGTGTTGGAAGTTCGATTAGTTTTCCCACTTAGAGATAAGAAGATTCTCTCAAGGGATGCATTTGATCGACTACAAATTTTGGTCATATGGACTCACAAAGAGTATATGGTTGTCATTATAGTGTTAAAACACCATATATATATTCATTCACATTAATGGTTCCTTGATTATGATATCAAGTCAAAAAACACACCTCAAATAGACTAACTTTTGGTCTCTTAAGAGACATTTAGCTGCAAGAGAATACTCATTAACATGTCTCAATCATCATGATTACCATAAAATAATCCTTGGGATGATAAGAGTACTTTATTTTTTAAATATATGAGTTTATATATCATATCTACCCATCATGCTTATCTTGTAATGAGTGACAAAATTTTTCTTAATTTTCCTATTCGAGGTCGAGATGTTTCTCTTAAGGGATGCATCCAACCAACTATAACTTTTGGTTCCAAGGCCTAATAGAGAGCTGAAGGTGGCAATTATAATTAAAAAAATCTAATTTATATGATGTTAAAATTCACGTTAATATTTATGTGCATAGATAGTTCATCAATTGGGATAACGAGTCAGACAATAAGCCTCCCATACAATAAATTTTGCTCTCTTAAGAAACATTTATCTTCAATAGAAAAATTGGTAAGGTGTATTACTCATCTCGAGTAACAAAAAATAATTTAGGGTATGTTAATATTAGTTACCTATGAAACTATAGGATATAAAATCCCATATCTACCCTTTAAAGTTCTCCTACAACATGTGGTGGAAGTTTTCTTAGTTTTCCCACTTAGGGACGAGAAGCTTCTCTTAAGGGATGCCTTCAACCAATAAAAAAATTTAATACTAGCACCTCACAAATAGTAGAGGGTGAAAATTATAGTGTTAAAAAACCCATCCAAATGTATCCATGTAGATGGTTCATTGATTGGGATAATGAGTCACAATATATACCTCCTTCATACCAACTTTTTATATCTCAAATGATATTTAACTTTGAGATAAATATCACTACCATGTCTAATTAATATTGAGTGTTATGGAATATTAAAACTTATTTAAATAAGAATATATCATGAAATTATATGATATTATGGATCATCTCTATCAATCATGGTTCTCATGTACCACATGGTTGAAGTTCATTTAGTTTTCCCACTCACAAACAAGAAGCTTCTCTTAAGCGATGCATTGGGCCAACTAAAAATGTTGGTACTATGGCCTAAAAAATAGTATAGGGTGGACATTGTAACATTAAAAAACCCATAAAAATGTGTCCATTTATATGGTTCATATATTAGGATAATGAGTTAGAAGATATGCTTCCCACATACCAACTTTTGGTCCTTAAAGAGATATTTGGCTATAAGAAAAAACTCACTATCATGTCTCGCACATCTAAAGTGTCATGAAAAACTATGTGGGATGATAATATGACTAACCCATGTATCTATATTATCTTAAATCTCATGTCTATCTCTCATATTTCTCCTATAACACATAATAGAAGTTTACTTAGTTTTCCCACTCAAGGAGAAGAAACTTATCTCAAGGGATGCATCTGACCAACTACAACTTTTAGTACCTAAGACTGATGAATATTATAGGGTTTCCATTATATAATTAAAATTTCAAATTTAATTTTTCCATGTATATGGTTCATCTATTGGGATAACAAGTCACAAGATATGCCTCCCACAGACCAACTTTTGGTTTCTTAATAGACATTTGAATGCTAGAGAAAACTCACCATCATGTGTTATTAATTCTAAGTTCCATATAATCCTATAAGATATTATAATAATATTTTATTTAATAACTATAAAATCTATTATTTCCTCTTTACCCCTCATGGTTATTATGTAACATGCAATGAAATTTCACTTAGTTTTGTCACATGGGGATAAGAAAATTTTCTTAAGGGATGCATCTGGCCAACTACAAATTTTGGTCTTGGTCCTAATGGAGAGTTGAGGGTGGATATTATAGAATAAAAACACCCATTTATATGTGTTTGTATATGTGGTTCATCAATTGAGTTAAAAGATCATAAGATATGCCTCCCACATACCAACTTTTGGTCTCTTAAGAGACATTTAGATACAATAAATACCTCACTACCATCTCTCACTTATCCTAGATTCCATGGAATTATCAAACATTTATTAATACGACTATCCCATGAAACTATAGGAGTTTATAGTTTATCTCTACCCTTCATGGTTCTCATATAATGTGTAGTGGAAGTTCACTTAGTTTTCTCACTCAGGGATGATAAGTTTTTCTTAAGAGAAGCATCCATCCAAATACAAATTTTTATCCTTGGGATTGATAAAGGGTATAGGGTAGACATTATCATGTTAAAAAACCCATTCAAATTTGTTTGTGAAAACTATTCATTGATTGGGATATTGAGTTGTAAGATACATCTCCCACAAAATAACTTTTAGTCTTTTAAGAGACATCTAGGTATAAGAAAAAACTTACCTCCATGTTTCACTCAACTCAAGTGCCATATAAACCTCTATAAATGTTAATAAAAATTTAAATTTAAACTATAAGAGCTCATGAATCCTTTCTACCCCTCTTAGTTCTCTTGTAATATGTAGTGAAAGTTCACTGAGTTCTATCACTCGAGGATGAAGATCTTCTCTTAAGGGATACATCTAGACAACTATAAATTTTGGCCCCTAGACATGACAAATAGTGATATATGGATATTAAATAATTAAACTTACCATTTTTATGTGTCTAAAAATATGATTCATCGATTGAGCTAATGAGTCATAATATACGCCTCCCATAGATCAAATTTTGGTCTATTAATAGACATTTAGTTGTGAGAGAAAACTCACCACCATGCATCACTAATTTTGAGTGACACAAAATTATCTAGGGGATGTTAAAAGTACTTTTACATGCAAATATATAGATTATGAATCCTCTCGATCCATCATGGTTCCCCTGTAATGTATGACTAAAGTTCACTCAATTTTCCCATTTAGAGATGAAAAAATTCTATTGGGTTATGCGTCTAACCAAGTATAACTTTTAATCCCATCTCCTAACAGAGAGTGGAGGGTGGAAAATATAACATTGAAAGACTTATATAGAGGCATCAGTTAATATTTTTCATTCATTTGGCTAGCAAGTCAAAAAATACACCTCCCACACACCAACTTTTTGTCTCTTAAGAGACAATTGGATATGAGATAAAACTCACATTTGTGTCTTTTTCATCTTGAGTGATAATAAATCCTATACAGGATGTTAATATGAATCACCTATGAAACTATAATATTTGATAGCTCATATATACCCTTTATAATTCTCATGCAATGGAGGGTGACTTTTCACTCAATTTTTTTCCACTTGGAGACAACAAGTTTCTTTTAATGGAGGTATCAATCCAACTATAAATTTTGATCTCAATACATAATGAAGAGTAGTGGGTGAAAATTTATATAATTAACACACCCATATGGATGAATCCACATATATATTTCATTGATTGGGATAATGATTCACAATATATGTCCTTTAAAGTCTAATTTTTGGTCTTTTAAGAGACATTTAATTATCAGAGAAAACTCGTCACAATGTCTCACTCATCTTGGGTGATAAAAAATACTATAGGGATGTTAATAGGACTCACTCTTTGAAAAATACGAGTTAAAAAATCCTCTTTACCCCTCATGGTTCTTTTGAAATGCATGGCATAAATTTTCTTAGTTTTCTTAGTTAGGGATGAGAAGCTTCTCTCAGGGGATGCATCTAACCAGCTATTATTTTTCATCCTAGGGCCTAATTAAGAGTGGAAGCTGGCCATTATAGAATTAAAATTACCATGTGTATGCATCCAAATATATGTTTCATCAATTTAGATAATGATTTAGAAGATATGCCTCCCATATACCCTCTTTTGGTCTCTCAAGAGACATTTAGACATGAGAGAAAACTCATCTCCATGTCTCACTCATATTTCATTTCATGGAATCCTATAGGGGATGTTTATAGGACTTACCCATGTAAATATAAGAGTTCATGGATCCTATCTACTCCTCATGGTTCTATTTCAATGTGTGGTGTAAGTTTTCTTAGTTTTTCCACTCAGGGATGAGAAGCTCCTCTTAATAGATGCATCCAACCAAATGTAACATTTGGTCCTAGTGTTTGATAGATAATAAAGGGTGGTCATCATAGTGTTAAAATAAACATAATAAAATGTATGCAAAGATGGTTTACTGATTGAGATAATGAGTCATAAAATATTCCTTCCACAAACCAACTTTTCATCTCTTAAGAGACATTTGGCAATGAGAGAAAAATCATCATCATGTCTCACTCATATTCAGTGACACAAAATGTTCTAGGAGATGTTTATAGGATTTTTCCATGAAAATATAGGATCTAAGGAGAATCTTATGGGGCGTGTTCTTTATAGAAAAATGTTATGAAAACACAATATGTCTACAATTGTGACAAAATATGTTTGTAATTTATTTGTTTGGGTCTCTCTTCCTAGAACTCTATGATAATGGTCATTTGTGGAAATTAATATAATTTCATTGCTTATTTATTTTTTTAATGAAATATATGATAATGATAAGAAACCATAACATAGATCAACAATAATCTCATAAATATTCATAACAAAATGACTTCATTGTACTCATTATAATAATAGTACATCAATTTCATGAAAGTTAAACATTTGAACTATCTTTAAATATGTTAAAAAAGTAATAACTACATAAAAAATAATTAAATTTATATACAAAAATTATAATAATGGATGATTCACATGTAACTATATCAAATATTATATATGTGTATGAAAATTATGTCATAATAACATAAAATGCTGGACATATATCAAGATACTATCTAGACCATAACATGTGCATATACAAAAAGTGCCATATAGTATATAATGTGGGACATATATGCATACACAATATATTGGGCCTAAACCTAGACCCTTAGCACAATAACTAGCTCTCTTAATCATCATTGCTTCTAAATAAATAGTGCTTCCTCACCATAGGTGTATAACCAAAGGTATTGCATGACTCATTATGGGGATAAACTCTCCTCTCAACATGTGAAGTATCAAATTTATCTTTTGAAACCTAAAAAACTATGGTATATGCACAACATATGAAATAGAAAATTTAAGGCATTAAAATGATATATTTTATATGACCAAACTTTTTCATCAAGGTGATTTTGTACTCATAGTATACCACCTAAATGGTGGTATTGGGATGTGAGACCATGAATATATCTTTAATGTAGAATAATTTTCAGCACACACACACACACACATAGTTAGATCTACATGTGCAAACAAATATAAATATGACATAGAGTATCATTTCTTGAAGATAAGAATATAATTATATTATGTGTTCTCAGCACTCTATGTCTCTGAATTAGGTGCGACAAGGGATATAATGGATGTTTATATGATCCATGTTGGGTACCCATATCATCTCTCATCATATATAAACCCAAAAAATAAAATAGGTTAATTATGAATCAAATAAAATTAAACCTAATTTAAGATAAACCAAAATTAATATTATTCTTTTTGTACATAAAGAGAAAGTGAGATAGGGATAGAAAGAGAGAAAAATTATTCATGTAAAAAAATATGGTGTAGACAACATATTTAAACAATAATATTTTTAGTTTCTACATATTCAAAAATAGAGAAACAAGTAGGAGAGATATAAATACAACTTTACATGAACTAGAAAAAGATTAATGTTTTAGTGAGTCAACATTTTCACATTTCCTTCCTTTTGCTCATATTTTTTTATTGTTAATGTATTTGTTAAACAAGAGGATGTTTGAACAATATTATTTTCTAGACA
This sequence comes from Torreya grandis, assembly GCA_037957365.1. Taxonomy (NCBI): domain Eukaryota; kingdom Viridiplantae; phylum Streptophyta; class Pinopsida; order Cupressales; family Taxaceae; genus Torreya; species Torreya grandis. The sequence goes on along the minus strand of JARHVA010007723.1, from coordinate 557,260 downwards.
AGAGGGTGATCATATTTGTTATATTGTTAGTTTATTTTGTAAGAAAGAGTATGTTTGAACACTATTTCCTTTTTTTATACATTTAGAGGCGTTTTTTATTGATCTAATTATGTTAGAATTAGTCATATTTACACCACTTTATGAGATCATGACCTTGATTATTTAGTTTTTACATATGTAAGGATAAATTTATCATTAGTAATTATGATATGACATGTTTGGTGTTTTTGAGGTATATGGTAATACCCATTTAAAACTAATGAATTAACCTCTTATCTCTATTTTCTTAAGATTCAATTTTTTTTTGATATCCAATAAATAAGATAAAGAATCCTATCAAATTGGGAGAGAAAACCATTTGAACCACCAAATCAAAACATTCTAATGAAAAACTAACTAGTTATATATCATATCATTGTTTACTAAAGAAAAGTGGTATTCTTATGGAGTGGTAGAAGTGAGAATGAAGGATCTAGTTAGTTAATTCCCAATGTATTATTCCCATAACTTTAATTTAAGTTAAACACCTCCACATTCCCTTTACCAAGTGTACACAACAAAATAGCTATCACATAAAAAAATGTATGATTATCTACCATTACTCACTTCGAAATCATATCTTTTTAATTTCCTACTAACATCTTCTATAAGGTGTCTCAATGTTGGAGAAACTTGTCTATTATGTCACCTTCATACACTATCTTCATCATAAATTTAAGACTTTATAACTTTCTATTAGATGATAATTTTGAAGTTCATTTCTAGAAGTTTGGCATTTTCAAGTGCTTTTGTTAAGTCCAAAACCACACCTTTGCATATGTTATGGGCACCATTGGCTACATTAACCATGAATATGAAATAGAATTAATGATTAATTAGAAATATTATGGCTATCATTATGAAATTGTTATTCTAGAGTTGATAATGGGTAGGAAAATTATGGAAACTGGATCAATTTTGATTCAGTTGATTCCATTTAAATAAAACAACAACATGATCTTGTAAATTTTTGATATATAAGTTCCAACAACCTCTGAGAATTTTTAGATTGTAATATAAGTCTTCTAGATGGTCTTGAATTTCACCAATAAGTGACCTTTTGATATACTAACCATGCATGAATTTTTTAGATTCCTAGAACTAATCAAGTTCCTTAAATCATAATGAAATAACCAACTAGTAATAAAAACTACAACAATTATTTATATGAATACATGTGGATATAAATGATAGAGATGTGTCTAGTAGTACAAAAAGCACTATAGTCAATCTGTTTGTGAAAAAATTACATCAAAGCAATCTTGTGTTGATTTAATTCTTGTTACATTAAATCGAGAGCATCTTGTGTACTTGAGAATGATATATATACATTTGAATAAGTAATTAGTAACGTTTTGACTATCATTATTATTGGTATCATATGTGTTACATTTTTATCAATATAAAATCATAATGACCCAGCTCATATTTGTTTTAGCTTAAGAAAGGAATGTGAGATAGAAATGTCAGTGAGTAAAGAAACTATAAACCATTTTAAATGTATATTAAATGAAAAATATTATAGAGTTACAATATTTTAAGGAAAGACCCCTTGAAAATGAAATAAAAATATTCTACACTTATGAGAGTGTTTCAACTCTATCTAGGATACTATGTTTATGACAAATACATATCCATAAAAAATAAAATAAATTAATAACTAAACTAACTTGATAAATATATATCACTAAAATATTAAAATTCAAGTATATTACAGAAAGTTTTGATTTAAAATTAAATGAAACTTTTATGTAATTTATGACTTTCCAAACCTGAGTGTAGGGTATCACAGTGTTGATTGTATCTTCAATAACATAATCTAAGGTAACTAAGGCACCTAAGATATTAGTGATAATATATACAAGAAACAACTAAAAATTTCAATCAAATATTAGTCAATAAGTAAACATATACTAAAAAAAAATCTTTTATATACATAAACAAACTTTAATTAAAATAAAAACTTATATGTCAAATATAACACTAAAGCAAATAATTCATTCATAATAGAATGATGTGTGCTGAGGGGAGGCGGTGATGTAACTAAAAGTGGCATAAAGTCAAGGATTATGGTGTCATGAGGTACCAAATCATTTACAAGTGACATAAACTTTGGCATGCTAATCTCCTAACCTATTGAACTCTGATGGCATATACTTAGGTGTGATGGTGTCCTAAATTACTGGAGAAAATATATATTTTATATAATGTTTTATATTTTTGTTTAGAGATGATAAATATATTATAAATGGCATAAATTATTTGGTACTAGTGTACTATAAAAATGTAGGTCATGTATCCACAAATGTATCCCATAAATGTTGCACCTAAATGAGAGTTCCAAAACACTTATTCTCAAATGATGTGAAATAATGTAAAATAAATATATGATGACTATTAGTATGAGAGACACTAGAACCAATAAGACTAGTACCAATAGTAGGATGGAAACTAGCACTAATACCACTAGAACCAATAGTAGGAAGGACACTACTAGATGTCCTAACACCTAAAGGTTTTATATAATTCCTCGATGTATGCTTCCCATGGTCAATCATAGCATGTGAAATATTACTAATTTACTTAAGGGTGTCTAAATATATGGTACAATGAAAATTTTTATGAATATAATCATGTGTTATTTCCTTTATATTTCTTTGAACTCAGTTAGGATTATTTTGATCCCACCTAACACTAGGTCTATCAAATGAGGACTCACTTTGCCTACCTTGGGAGGCCTTCATGTCAAACTAGTTTGGGATTTATTACATCACAAACTCACAATAAAATTTTCTAAAAAAATATAATTGAACCTCATTATTATTGCATGGAGGATCATCAAACACCATCCACCAGCTATCTTAAAATTTATTTTTATCTCTACATGAATACGCTAATCAATCCTAATATGTTTACAAATTGTTGGTAGTGGTTGGTTGGTTCCATGATTAAGAAACAAAGAACACACATCTTATTTTTATTTATTTTTAATTTCATTATATGAAACATTATCATAATAATATTGTTTTAGGACCTCTCTTTGATGCAACCTTCTATGAATTTATGAAGTGGCATTTCCTAATTCACTAAAAATGGTCTTCAATTTACTCACAAGTGAATTACATCCATTATTCCTTAAGAAGTGATGAAAACTATTTATAATAATTTTAATTTATTGGAATTTTCCATTATTTGGTCATCTAATTCATCTTCTTCTTATGAAAATCAAACTATTAAGGGTTTTGATCACCATTTTGTTATATGTTTTCTTCAAGCATTGGGTCTATTGAGTTTTGTATCTAGATTTATAAGATACAATTTTTTTAGGAAATAGGAGAGAGTTAAATGAAAATTTAATTTAAATATCATATGCATAAAACATATAATTTGAAACCCTAAAATTAAAATTTAACAATCAACATAACTAAGACAATGATCAAAATGTTGAATCACATTGGCAGGATGCAAATCCAAAGCATGCACATCCTATTTAGAATTTGAGAACTCCTTCAAGGACAAGAAATGAATATTGTGAGTTTTAGTAAAAGTATGTAAAAATAAGTGAAAATATAAAATGGCATATGTTATTTTATAACCACAACTGGAATACACCCTTTTTCTTTGGAACCATGCCAAGAACATCTAGGGCTAAAATATTTGAAAAAAGGGTGTATGCCCTTTGAAACAAATGCCATTTGAAAAAAAAAAAATCACATAAATATCACCTTTTTTTCCACTAATTTTGTGAGTCTTCCCTATTTGTGTCTTCATATATCAAGGTTTCTTATCCACATGAAAATCCAAACTAGAATACATCTAAAACTAGTGATTCAAAAAAATGAACAAAAGGCTACTAAGAGTCTAAGTGAGATGCTTAGAGAAATGATTAGAAACAACGTGTCCAACCTATCTCCTATACATACCATAATGATATCTGAATACTATTTTTCATATCGCATAATGCATGGGCATCATAAAAATTATTATTTTGCATTGAAGTGTAAAATACAAAGTCACAAAGGTAGTAGTGATCACATTATGAATACATAAACCAATAAAATCACTCAAAGTATGAGTACTTATCCTAAAAAAAAATACCAAAACAACAAATATGGGTACACAATGACAATTCAAATCAAGATTAGCATCAAAAGAACAAATTAATACAACAAATATCATTACCAAAGGTTTTAAAAATTCTAAATGATATACAATTAAAAAAGGAACCAATGCTACCAAAACAAGTAGAAAATAAACCATGTAAGTTCCATTTCTTTGTCAATATAAAAAAATAAGAGGAAATGATTACAAATGATTATGATAGTGGTGATATTATTCCTAATACATAAATAAATATAGGTAAAATCAAGGTCATACATGTAGTTCAAGATGTTCATAAGGTATTAACATATGACATGCATACATATACAAATAATGGCATACCAAGAAAGTTAAAACCAAATATGAAATGTTTATAAATATATAAATTCTCAAAATTTTATATCACATGTTCAATAATAACCTAAGAAATTACATATTTCTTATACTACTAACATAGAACATTGATATGATTGTTGATATCTATTATACATCATATAAATATGACACAAATGATACGATGGCTCCACATAGGAATCCCTTTGATGATATCCTTGGGTTATAGTATCACTTTTACCAATACATGATCATGATAGATCCATGTTATATCAATCTATGGTCACTTTACGTTTTCATGTTTGATCTCATATATGTATTTATGCATGCCTTTATCCATTCTTATATCTTTCATAGTGTACTTGATATGATATGTAATTATGAATTTATACTAACACATATATCCAAGGACTGATATGAGATGTTTAAGTTGGTTTTTTATACTTTCATTTATGGACTTCCTTGATGTCTTGCATTACTATAATATTTCTTGTTTGATCATTTGAGTATGATTTATTATTTTTGGACATGTGCCTTTATTTTCCTATTTTTCATTTGAATATGTCATTGTTTGTTGTATTTTGACATTTAAATATGTCATTATTGAGTTTTTAGACATTTGAATAAGTCATGTACCTTTCATTGTGTAGATTTTGAACACACCCCTTATTTGTAGACTCCTTGGACCCTTGTTTCTTTATTTTATTTTGAGTAATCTTATGTGTTTGTTTAATTAATTTTTGAGCATATATTTTTACTATCTAAATGTTGAAATGAACCAAATCATGCATATTATAACTTTTATTGATAACATTATTTGTGCTTCAATGATATATCTACCTAGACATGTTCCCTTTATATGCTACATGGTACATTCATAGTTTACATGGTTATCTAATCATTTTGAGGTAAGGTAACTACCAAATGATACTATACCTCACCTAAAGGTGAGGATATTAATGATGTAATGTGATAAAGTCATGAATTCCACATTACTTCACAAACTCATATTGTAATGGGGGCATGTTTTGGAACATGTTGTCCACATTTGTCACACTTTCAAATTTAGTGGGGGCATGCTTTGGAAACATGCTATATATACCTATTCAATATTAAACATACATTTATTATAATGGGGAGGTTATTTTTAATATATTTACTCCACATGATCACTTATATAAATTTTTATATTATAGTGGGGGAGGTTTTAGGAAACATGTTCTCCACACCTAAATAGTTTCAAACTAGATAAATTGCATAATGAAATGATTTAAATACACATTTGTGGTATAATTCTATACATTGGTACCATAATTATACATAATTTTAACATGAGAAATATCTAAGGTGCATAGGTTATGAAATGTGTGCCTACTATTGTAAAATAAAATTGGTTTCAAATTTCAAACACTTTTAGTGACTATCACCACCCACTAGGTTGTATTGTTATTGAGCCAATCTACAGTAATATTTGGTTAAATTTTTCATATGGATGAGATGATTAAATCAATAAATATGGAAATATTTTTAGGTTGGAATTTAGTACATCATCTAGCCTCACCATTTTTATAGTGTGAGTTGACATGGTTTATTGACACTCACTAGGTTATAAGTATGATTGGGTTGTGCAATTGAGCTAATCAAAAATTCCATGTGGTAACTCAATTTTTATCCAAGGTTGGGGGCACGTCTCTTCCAATATATTTATATATATGTAATTTATATAATTTATATTTTTCCTAATCTTAGTTTTAGTGATTCATAATGACAAAAATTTAAAATCAAATTACCAAAAGGAGAATAGGTTACATCGATACACAAGTGTACTCCTACACCTTATTCTCTTTCAATTTAAATCATTTAAAATATTTCAATATTAGATTATATGCACTTAATTATATATTATAACATGTTATTTTTTGTATTTTATTCACCAAAAAATCCCTTATGTTTGACTCAAGCAAAGACAAAGTGTGTTAAACACACCTAGGTACACATTTATTTTACTTTAAACTAGGAATTTCATTAATAGATTAATGAGGGAACTATTTTAAATTATATAATACCTTAGTATTATATACTTGGAAAATACATATCATGGATTCACTTCTGGCTTATAGACATTTCATTCTATCAAAGGCTCACATACATTATCTATATATGCCTAATTGCTTATGATTTTGAAATTTTTAGACCTATACCTATTTTAAAACTTCCCAAACATTTGGGTCATAGTTATATTCCCACATTGACCCAAGTGTCTTATTCCAATACAATTGTCTAGTGCCCTAAATTCATCCAATTTTAAAATGAAACATATTCTATGGTCAGCCTAAGTCATTTAGTGTGAGATATTCTCCAAAGGGGTTGGTATAAATAAAATGTCAAATATCATTCATTCCTCTATAACATATACCTAGTAACTCACCAATCAACTTATCAAAAACATTCTATCAATCATTTAAGGGAGAAAAAATTCTATATTTTATCTTATTACTATATTAGTCATAGGGACAAAAAATATATAGGCCTTTAGTATTGAAGGAGAACTATGTGAGACACATTATAAATGTTATAATCTAGGACACTATTATACTTTTTTATCACACATTACATGTTTCACACAAAATCCAAAATGCAAGGGAGAAATACATAGTTTTGAATCCTTTTTTAGATTATTAGCTATCTAATAAATGCTCATTAATAGAGGGGTCTTTGGGGTAGCTCGATACCATGCACCCATTAACCCATTATTACCAAAACCACTGTGAAGATGAATGATAAAGTATTTATCATTGGACAAAGAATTAGAGTACATGACCTAGATCTAAATTTACTAGAGTAAAGGTCACATAGAATCGATAAACATCTAGGCGGTTACATGTAGTTTTAATAATATTTCATACTATACATTTGCATCTAATCAATATGATAATGTATATGCAACCATCATAGGTTAATGAAAATGTCTACCTATATTGAGGCACAATTTCTATAATTAGGTGACTAATCCAAAATTTATATCGATTCTACTTTCTGTATGTTGTAGATCTAGGTGTGTGTTAGCATTAAAACCAACTAAGTATCTTATTTCCTTAATCATTGAGATATTTATCATAGTTTTACTTTTAATCTTTTTTAATTTTAGTATAATAAATTTATTATATGTTTCATCTTAGTTTCAAAAATAAGTGTATTAGTTTATAGATAGTCTACCTTATTTATTCCCTAGACTATCTCTACCCCTTTCACCCTAGATTCCCCATATTTATATTTTTGGTTTAAAAAATAAGAAACTTTATTAATCATTCCATACAAATGGGTTTTGGGTTTATCATGCATTTACATTATTTTACATTGAGTTTTCATGAATTTATCTGAATAGTTATATTGTATTGTAGCCATTTGGTTTAGGACTTGTAACATAAATTATGTAGTATTAAGCACATTTTTTATTGGATATAAATTCTTGAATATAATATTTAATACATTATAAATATTTTATAATACTCATTATTATGGTATGTGTATTAAAAAGGAAAGGATTGGAGGTAGTCACAAGGTTTCTCCCAAGCATTTTTAGGAAAGATATGCTTAGGTTAATTTAAAAATAAAGGAGACATCATGAGGGATATAATTTATTCAAGGGATTTATCTATATGTTTGGGATTTTATTTAAGATATACATTCATCTCATGGTTGTACTCAAGATAATATTCAACTTCACCTTAAGAATAATATTCATTGGAATTTTGGTTCCTAGACTTAGATATTGTGTTAAAATTATATTTAAAAATAGTTTTGTTATATTAGGTCATATAAATATTGAGATCACTATAATGAATTTATTGAGATATAGAAAAATGGAATGTCGAAGGATTTTATAAAACTTTCTACTATGATTCATAGCCATGGCATTAGGCTATTGAGATTTATATCCTTATAAACTACCAAGTGTTTGGTTGGATTTTATTTTATCATGTGTATAAATTAAAGTATGTTATTATACACTTGTGCATGCCAATCCTAACCTACATCTATCCCACATGACACATTCATATTAAAAAAACTCTTGTTTTCCTTCTCTAACATTCACATGATTTACTATGAGTCTAAATGTCCCATTTTGTTATTAGTCACGTACATAAACTGATAAGTTTATGTAAAACTAGCCAAATATCTTACCTAGATATCTTCAAATAATCAAATTTCCATTCCTATCCCATGGACATTAATATCATGCTTAGATAATTTCATTGATGTCATTATCCTGAAGTAGATGTTATTTTACTTCATTCAACAATGAATATTTTTTAAATTTAATAAGTTCCTATGAGTTAGCACATTCACTTAGCATGCTAGTGGCATGATAAATTATAGAATTTAAATCATAAAAATAAAAATCAAGGTAAATTTTATTAAGTATTTGGCACTCAATGACATAATCTAACACTCATCTATTACACATTTATAAATTACTACACATTGAGAAAAAATACCATATTCTTTCTAATTTTAAAATCAATCACTATAAGCATCCATTAACCAACTCTAATTCACCCTAATATATGATAAAAGTTAACATTCTCAAGTATAAATATACATATTTCTAGGTGGACCCATATATAAAATGATCATAATTGCATATTCACATTAATGGGAAGAATGAAATGTGGCTTGAATTTCCTCTTGAGATTGCTGGATACATAATCATTTCTTAGTCATCAATAGTGGTGATTGGGGTCAGCTTATCTCATTACACATCTAAATTTTTTTACATGTTTCTATCCTTCAAAAGTGAACATAGGGTTTCAAAGTGAAGGATACTGATTTTTAGATTTTTGTATAGAATCGATAATTAAGATCACACATAAAAAGTTATTTTATGAAAACATAATGTAATGTATGGTCATAGAGCCTAAAACATACATAATATAGTAACATCATCCTACTTTCTGTCAATATATTTTCCCCATCCTAATTCTAGTGACCTTGTGTGCACAAATAGTCAGTTCTAGGTCTAAGTGAATCATAGGCCTACTTTCATCCACATTCCATTGTTAAAAGTCAATCACAATCAGCCAATGATATATAAAATATAAGTACATTGATATATTTACAATTTTCTATATTAATCATATGAAATTGTAAAATTAATTTCATTTATTTTAATTTAGATTCATGTGTAATTTTCATACTTTATAATCTAAATTATTTACTAGTTTATACCTTGATTAGGGTTGTCATTAATACCAAATAAGGTAAAACTATGTGAATGAATAAAATTTTAGGAATGGAGTGACATACCTTAGGTATGGAAAAGGGGAATAAATTTGGAAAATAAGGCATGATTTAATTTTTTGGAGAACTAAGAAAATAGAAATGCCAATAAGTGAGGAAAAGAAAACATGAATATGATCCAACCAGTGGTGGAAGAGGATTCCCATCAGGAAAAATAGAATGTAAACCAAATAAAATCAAGAGTATATAGATAGGGATACTTACCCTAGGTTGTATTATTGCGCATTGATTTCCCCGTTCGCTTAGGGTTCAATTTAAGATAGATGTTTTAGGTGAATCCCAAAATGGTAATGATGAAGACATAAGTGTCACTAATTATTAAATCAAAATAATAAGAGGAACCATTTTGGTTCAACACCTTCAAATTGAACTTTAAATACTATGAGAAAATACTATACCTCCACAAGAGTAAGCTCTTATTCTCTAATTCCTCTTCTTCTACTAAAACAATGTTATCCATGCATAAGAATAGAATAATGATGTGTATTTCTTAATAATTATAATTTTAAACATTATATATATGGATACAAATAATAAATTTGACCTATAAATATCTATATGAACTCGATCTAGACTGATGTAGTATAATAATCTGTATAGAAACTAATATTACATTAGCCATGGTGACTTACTATATTAAGGAAATTAACTACATAGATCAAGATTCCAATATTTTTAAAGAAAAAAGGAAGTAAAAATAATTGCATTGATCATGATTGATATAGTTTTATAAATATGGGACATAATATAGATAATTTGATCATAATGGAGTTTTTGGAGAGAAACCCTAAAATAATGATGAATAGGTGGAATGAAGAGAAAATAACACCAAAGAGGGATAAGATGATCAAATTTTATGATAGTGACTATGAATTAAATATAATTTATGAACATAATAAAATAATATATCATAATGTGTGATGATGATTTAAGGTTATGGATTTTAAGCCCTAAGTTGTTAAAGGGTTTGATCATAATAAATCAGGGTAGAAATATGCAATAAATATAGCCACTAATTTGTAAAAGAATTGAATTAGTTTGAAATTTTTAAAAATATAAAAAAATTATGTAAATAAATACTTAGCTAGAAATTGATTAATATGGGAGACATGGAGGTTTCAAACTAGAAGAAGACTTGATTTGAGTATCATGGATAAGATCAAGGTGTCAAAACCTTTCCTAAATAGTAGTTCCATAATTGGATAGTAACACCATATGGCATTAGTATCCTTATTTTAGCACTATTATCCTTTGTGCATAACTATTTTGAGATTTGGGGTGCACCTATGTCTAGGTATACCAAGCTTGTTCCTTTTTGCATGATTTTTTGTTCCCTATAGGTGATTTATTTTGACTGATTTTATATCCAAAACCCTAAACCTCCATATTTATAGGGCATCTAGTTATCACAAGTGGTGATGTGCATTGTTAGTAGGGTAGGTTGGACATCCTTAACACCCTAATGTGATGAGAGTTTCCTACATATGAATACTCTAAAGAGGGATCAAGCTTGATGTAGTTCTCCCCACCTAAGTGTTGGTGTAAGTGTAGGTGAAGCTAGTATGAATTCCAATTTGAATGTTCTTGAAACCAAAAATATGAGTACTCTGAGTTTAAAAATGTTTTAGGTGGTTATATTCATTAGCAGGGTAGAATAGGGATTGATAACCTTGATTGTGCATAGCTTATTTTGAGTTTATTTGTGTAATTTACATCTGAGTCTCATATAGTGGATAAATGGATAAAAGCCATATATATGTTTTTATAGTTCTTCTCTAGGTCTTAAAAGAGGTCTAGGCTAACCCTAGGTGGTTATTCATTTTAAAAGATATATATTAGCAATAAAAGGTAGGAAAAGGATAATAATTCCCAAACTAAGACACTAGTGCCATGGGGCACTATTGTCCATGTTATGGCACTTGTGTCTGAGTGGTAGATACTAAGGTACTAGGGGTCAGGATGTTAAAGTCAAGGTTTAGAGTACTTTAGGGATGTTTAGGGATGTGTGTGGCTAACACAAAGGCTAGATATGTGTCTAAATAGGCCCTAAGATAGGTCTAGGGATAAGCTAGGGATGGATGGTCTTAAGTAACATTTTAAGCACTCAAGTGTCATTTTTAGATGATTACATTCCTCCCCTACCTTTATTTTATAAATGTAAAAAATTGAAATGACTAGGATAATTTAAAAAGAAGTGTACTTCAACTTACCTAATAAGTGAAACTTGTGAGTCTTAATCTAAGTATGTGAACCATGCTCTATTGTGTATCCTAGAAATGAAATGTGCATAGATCACTTATTACTTAAAATATATCAAAAGTAAATACAAAACTAAGTAATGAGATAAGAGAGAGGAAAGGGATAAATACACCTCATCGGGTACATGAACTAATGCATAAACCTGGTGATAACCTATGTGTGCATATGTAGATAGTGATTAATCAATAAATAACTTAGACTAAGTTGATGGATTTTTTAATCCTCATGTGTGGCTAGATCAAGAATTCAATCCATTTTTTACTCCATCATTACCTACCCCTTATTATTGGATCATGACCTATGAATGGATTGGATTGGACTTACAATGTGTCTAACCTTCTCATGTAGGTGTATTAATAACTGAATTAGACTATGAATCCATCATTACCTACCCATATGTATTCAAAAAATATAAAAAATAAATTTCAAGATATAACTAAATATGTGTAACTATAATTATAACTATATATGTCAACTCTACAACCACTTGAGAACTCTAAAATGTAAAACAGATCTGGACCACTTGATAATATTAGGTAGCACCAAGACACTTGAGAATGCCAACCACTGTAGATGGAGTAAGTCATCAATATGGTGTGTAACTTAAGAAATGGTGTAAAATGTTTATAATGTAGATAATTACATGGATTTTGTCATTCCATCTAATCAATCGGTGTATAAGTGAGCATATGGAAATAATGTGCCATGTACATGCCCCCAAATATTATATTTGAGTATATGGATTTTAGATTGAGTTTTAATAATATATAAGTATCTAAAACTAAAATAGGAATGATCATGTTATTCATGATGCCCCCAATCTAAGAAAACTATTATGAATATGAGCTAAGCTAAGCCAAAACTAGTAATCTATAACTGAACCTATGCAAACCTAGACTATACCTATTATAATTTTCTAGCCAATTTAGATTTTTCTAAAACTAAGGCTACTAGATAGCAATTCCATACATTGGATAGTAACATTGGTGGCATTAGTTTCCAAATTTGGGCACATATGTATAGATTTTATGATTTATATGAAACTTAAACTGGTCTTTGTGTCACTATTTCCCAATGTGTTTTATTGAAACTAATTTATATATTTTGTGCTTGTGTGTTAAAAACTATACTCTGAGTACATTAATATATCCCCATATTTGTGATAAACCCATGTGAATGAACCCTATTTTGAGGGGAGTAATTGAACTTATATAAGAGCTAAACTAAAATGAAGAAGCTCTACAAAATGTGTGTTAGCTAGAACATATATGATATCTATGTAATAAAAAAATATAATGTGCATACATAACATAAAAATGTAAACTAATTTAAGCATGAACTTATGTTTTATGATGTATGTTAAATCTAGCAATCAAAAGGTTGTCAAGATAGATACAATAATGTATATGAATAAAAAATCTAAGTACTATCTACGTAGCTACCTAAGATTATGGGGAATTATTTCCCTTCACAACACCTAAGTAGGAAGGGGAGATAAAATAGGTATCTCATGGCATCTAAAATTTTAGTGTGAAATAATAAAGTGACAAGTGTTATGGCCATGACCATATAATAAAGCATACATATAACACACATGAAGCATGTAAAATATGCCAAGGGGCCACAATAAAAGGGACATGGACACATGTCACTAAATATGAGAAAGAAAGACATTAAAGGATGTGTTAAAATGTCCAAAAACACAAACAAAAATCAATTTGGCTTAGAGACACATTGAAGGACATGTTCAAATGTCTACATACACAATGAGGAAGGCACACACAAGGACATGGGAACATGTACAAAGCATGCATACAATAAGAAAAAAGTGGCATAGATCCATAGAGTAATGGCATATTCAAATTCTCTCAAATAAAAGAAGAATAGAGACATAATCAAAAAGATAGAGATGAAAGTATGCATGAGCATGTGGTACAAGGCTATATAAGAGAAAAGATATACATATGTTGAGTCTAGAGTAGTAGTAGTTGATAATGAATCTGAGTAGTGTAGGATGATCAATATCAAGATATAAAAATGCTAAATATGTGATGTAGAGATTTTAAATATGTAACCTTGCAATCAGATTTATGTATAGGATGCCCCCAAATAGGATAATGTATCAAATGAGGAATCTTTGAATCTATGTATATCCCCCTAGTGGGTAGATATTAGTAATTATAGATTTGGGTGGTGGACCTAGGTCCTTTAAGTATCTATAAAGACTCGATAATAATAAGTTAATCTTGTATGAATGATAAACATTTACTATACTATGATAACTAGGATAAAGTGTAAACATGACAATGCATACAATCTTTAATTTGTATTTTATGAGTAAATATTTGAATTTTTTTGTGTTTTTGACATATTATATTATTTTTGTATTTTCCTAGATATAATCTATATACAAGATACATGAAAATGGAACTATATACAAGGAGGAAGAATAAATGAAACTATGTACAGGTATGGAGGAACATATAACTAATGAGTCTCATGGGAGACTCATTATCAAAGTTGCCTATGTCAAAAATAAGAATGATAACCTCTTGTGTAGTGTGATTGATATGTTTTAGTTTAATTGAGTTTAATTATTAATATGAGTATCATTCATTGTCAACATCATAATAACTTAGAATGCTAGTGTTGACTTTTGTTGTATCTAGATGAGCATAGGGAATTGCCTCATACTATGGAGTTAACCTTTCTAATTTTTTTTTTCAATATTTTATATTACTATGAACTTTAAAATTATGCTTATTTTAGGTATATGTTTCTTTGGAGGCTATTTTACTAGAAATCCTCTTTTGAGAATGCCCATTGGCTTACACGATTTTTAATTTATAACTTAAGTTCTTACTCTTTTTACAACATTTCCTATGTATCTATATATTTTTAATCGATAAAAAATATCTATGAATTATTTGCTTTAGGATGTTTAATAAATCCCAAACCTTGTTGACCAACATTATCAACTACTATAAAAGGAGTAGTGATTCCTTGGTCTTTCTTACCAAACCTTGACCGTGATAATCAAACTATTGTAGATATTTTTGACCAAACCCATAATACTTTGAAAGTTGAGACTCATTTTAGAGAGATAGATTTGCATATTTTAATTTATTTACCTATGATTTTTGTTCTATATCTTATTTTTATTGTCCTTTGTGAACATTTCTTGTACTAAGTTATTATTTGGTAAACACTTTTGTATTATTTCTAAATTTGACCCTTTTTGAATTTGTAGATGTGTTGATGTATGTTGTTTAGATGATGTCTCACTATTCAAGTCATTTGTATCCATTATCTATTTTATTTTAATTTTTAATTATAAACATGAATCAATGTGGTTCCCATGCATTCTATGATATGCACAATAATATTTAGATATCCTCATTAAGTGTAGAGAAGGTAGGTTGATCAACCTAGGATTTGATCATTTCCCTTAGAACCTAAATTGAACTCTTATTAGACCCTTGTAAGTTTTTTGAATCACTTATAATATATACATTACATTTTAATTTATGATTTGGATATGCAATAATGATAGGCAAAACTTTACTACATGTAGATTCATATACATGATGAATACTAGTATATTCTAAAGAGTTTTTACATGTAATTTGATTGACCAATAGTGTGACCTTTTCACTTAATAATAAATTTTAATTTTATAATTATGAAATTATATTACTCATACTAATAATTCAATCTCTTATATTCTCACAAGTGCAAAACCTATTTATTTTTTATTGAACATTAAGGCACACACCCTATAGGAGAGAGGTGGAGGTATGGATAGGCTGAGTATGGACATCAGTAAAAATAGTATGGGATGCTTCATATCATGGAGTGATAGTATGGAATTGGTTAGAGGGAATTATCTATCACCCTTTTGAATATGATGAGGAGAAAGAGATTCTTTCCCATGCATAAGATATGACATTGAAACTTGAAACATGGTCGTTAAGTTATGTACTAAATCTTGTATGTGTGTAAGGGTTTATTTCTTAATGAAATTCCACATAAGAAAGGGATAACATTATATGAAATATGAAATGTATTAAAATTGATTTAAAGCATCATGTACATATGTGTTTATGTCATAGTTGAATTCATTCCAAATGAAATGAAATAAGCATGCAGGAGAAGATAGAAAAATTTGAATCAAAAAATTGTAATTAACTTCATCTATCATTATTATCATGTTTATGTGAAATATAAATAAGAAAATATATGGATATTAAATTTGGTTGAGGGTCTTACAAGGATATAAACATAAACCCTAGGGTTGTTTAAGGTTAGGGTTTGATTAGTATTTAAAGTAAGTCAGGTTCATGAAATGATTTCACTATTTAAAGTTATGGAGTTTAAGCCCTAAGTTGTTAAAGGGTCATAGTATAGTAAATTGAGGTAAAAATATGAAATAAATAAAACCACTTATTTATAATATAATTGAATTATTTTGACCTTTATAAAAATATAAATACGTGATGTAAAGAAAAACTTAGTTGGAAATTGACTGAGATGGGAGATATAGAGGCTACAAACTAGGACAAGAGATAATAAAGTGTTTTAGATAGGATATAGGTGTCAAAACCCATCCTATATAGTATTAAACTAATTATATAATCATTCCATATAGTACTAGTGTCCATATTTTTGCACCAGTGTCATTTGTGCAAAACTATTTTGAGATTCTAGGTGCACCTATGTCTAGGTTTGCCAACCCTATTCCTATGTGCATGAATTCTAGTTTTTTATAGGTGATCTATTTTGACTAATTTTATATGCAGAAACCTAATATTCCATGTTATTATGGCATTCATTTGGAAAAAATATAAAAATGTGTTGTTAGTGGTGTAAGATGGACATCTTCAACACCCTGTTGTGATGAGAGTTGCCTACATACAAATACTACAAAGAGAGATTAAGGCCAATGTAGATATTTGCACCTAAGTTTTGGTTCAAGTGTAAGTAAAGCTAGTATTAGTGACAATTTTAGTGTATTTGAAACATTAAATTTGAGTAATCTAAGCTTAGGAATGTTGTATATGGTTGTATGCATAAGTAGGGAATAATAGTGATTGAT
Organism: Torreya grandis; assembly: GCA_037957365.1. NCBI lineage: Eukaryota > Viridiplantae > Streptophyta > Pinopsida > Cupressales > Taxaceae > Torreya > Torreya grandis. The sequence goes on along the minus strand of JARHVA010007723.1, from coordinate 540,132 downwards.
AACCTTGTTGTGAACATTTTTTTTGAGTTTGTTTATATAATTTGCATATGATTCCTTTATATTGTATAAAGGGATAAAAATCATGTGTGTGTGTGTGTGTGTGTTTATATATATATATAGTTCTAGTGAATG